>JAUCBJ010000250.1:0-20367 GCA_032718475.1 Nemertoderma westbladi | reverse complement strand
AAAGTCAGCATAGCATAAATTAAATGCAGTTGCGATGTGGCATGTAGATAATATAAAATATATATGGAGCTTTGTACAGGTGGTACACGTTAATCTTAAAAAACGGCACTAGCCCACATACGCTCAACAATGGCAGCTATAGCATAGCAATAGTAATATTATAAACTCCTGCAGTGTGCCAACATCAAACCAATTGTCTAATTGAACTGTCAGTTATAACAACAGTGCTCTAGATCCGTAGTACTCAAACCCAGAAAACACTAGTAGTATTATCTCATATACTATTTGCATTCAATTCTGTTTCTATTAACAATTCTATGACCATAATTATACTCTTATATAAATCATATTGCCTTCATTGAACCAAATGTCTAATTCACATAAAAATTATGTATAAAGACCAAAGCAAAAACTGTGATTAATTTACCATTATATCTTTCAACTTTACCTAAAATTAATGGGCCCAAAATTAATGGGAACGAATTGTCCGGGACCGAATTGTCCGGGACCGAATTGTCCTGCCCCCCCCCCCCCCCCTCCCCTTTAAAATCTACCGAAAACGACGAGTGTAACGAAAACGACTGATTTTTGATTTGTACTTAGATTTTAAGAAATTTATTGGATTGTTTTTTTACAGCACCAAAATTTGAAGTAGTGAACAATTTTCCAAAAATATGAAAGTTACAATTTTCACCTAATCTTTTATTCTATAGGTTTTCTGTAGCGCTTAATCCATTGGAAGATCATCTGGATACTATAAACGACCGATTTTACTCCTCTATGTAGGCAATAATGAAAAAAAACAAGTAACCAGCACAATTCAGTTTGAACACAAAACATTAAATTTACTTATAACATGCTGCAAATTCACTTTTTTAGATTTTCTGGGGCGCAAATTTTCTCAAACTTGAATTTTCTGGCGATGGGTACAAAATTTGGTGACAGCACCAAAATTTGCCGTATTACACCGAAAAATACGCGTAGCAATTAAAAAATGGAAAATGGAACTGGAACTGGAAAATTTGAAATTAATTCCATTAGAATCAGCGCCCCAGAAAACCGAAAAAGTGAATATATAGCATTGTAAATCAATTAAATTTTTTGTGTTCAAATTGAAATGTGCTGGTTACAGGTGAAAATTGTTCACTACTCGAAATTTTGGTGCTGCAAAAACACCACCCCATTAAATTTTTTCGTATTTTTTTACGTTGTGATTCACTCTAGTGAAGTTTACCCACTTTGTATTTGTACAACATTTTATTTCCCGTTATTAATAGGTTTAAAGAATTATCAATATAACTAATTAAAAATTATATATAATTAATAGTTTTCCAGGGTCACATCACATCATAACCCAAAATTACTGAAGTAGTCTTTCTAAAGTTAATTTTAGGAAATAATACAAAACCATAATACCATAATACATAAAAATGTTTCGTTTTGTTATATTTTTATTATCGACATTTGCACTATTAGATGGTGTCTTCGGTGTCTGGAAGCAAGTCACAAACCGAGAACAGTTGTGGAGATATCTTCTAGGATCCGAAGGGGACGGCTCTGATATTATACTTGGAAGGCAGTACATGATACTGATAGCGGCACATGGGGATAAACTGTTAGCAACCAATGATTACTACAACATCTATCAGTCTGGCACTCAACTGGGACATTTGAATTATTTTGAGCCAATTTTTATGGAGGATGGCACGGTAGCATTGATGACTTGGAATAAATTATACATATCGAGACAGGCCGATGGGCAGATAAGAGCTGATAGACAAGCTATAGGTAGTTGGGAAAAATTTATCATAGAAATAAACGAGAATGAAGATCGTATCGCGATAAAAAGTCACGCTTTCGGTAACTATTTCACAGCGCAGGTACAAGGTCACGTGACCTCTGATGGAGCTAAAATTCTTGCTTGGGAGCAATTTCGTGGGTGGAAGAAAGGTAGTAAGGAAGATTGGTCTCCGATTGACTACTGGGAGTTAATTAGTTCGTTTGATAACTTGGATTCCTCTGCTGAAGGTTCTATGAGGTTTGCTCGGAAAATCGGTATGAGTACCACAGAAACCGAAAGCTACATGGAGAATACATCAACATCATTGGAGGCCGGATTAAATTTTGGCGGCGTTTTCTCTGCCAGTGTTAGCAGTACTACTGGCTACAATTGGGGAACTTCAACATCTCAGACATTTAAAGAAGAAACTACATTGACTATATCGACTACTGTCCCCCCACGATCATATCTCCTGCTGTACCAAGCGTTTGGTAAATATGGCCCATTCACAGTAAAGGCAAATCACTTCAAAAATGTCGAAATGGATAAAAACGCATATGAAATATCAAGAATAATGGAGTTCTGAACTATTTACACCTTTACGTATAATGAACACCTGCTAACAAAATATTATGGTCACTGTTGAAAGAAATTTCGGATAGTTTTCTGTGTTACTTGATAAAACTTGTTACTATAACAAAGTATAGAGTGAAGTAATTCAAAATATTATTCTTAATGTTGGATTATAATGTAATAGGTTTCCTGTTATTGCCAAGTTCATTATTTGAGATTAGAAAAAAAAAATTAATGTAATCTATTTATTTAATGTGAAGTTTGGTTAAGGGGCAGTTTCAAATAATTACTATTTGATTTAGTGTTTAATATATTGATGTTGAAAAAATGCATTACTTACAATTTTGGATGTTCCTTGATAATGAATACTCTGTAGGACGCAGGATCTTATCTATGTTTTTCATACTGGAACTAAAAGTGGTTGGAGTATGAACAGAAAATTTAAACAATGGGGTTCACGACTCAAATTTAAAACCAGATTAATTAAATGCGATAATATTTAAAACCAGATTAATTAAATGCGATAATATCAGTCAGAGAAACATAATGGCGTTTACAGAATTAAATAAGATGCTAAAATAGCCGAGATAATTGAGATATTGGAATTGAGATAATCAGATATTGGTGTTTTCAGTTCAAAAATTAGTGAAAATTTGAAAACGATCTGTGATTGGTCGTGACGTCACTTTATGCCTCAGAATCCCATTGATATCAACATTCAAGTACCTAATACTATCTTCGTGTGAATTAGGCAGTTTGTTAGCAGGTACTGCTGGTACATTAGTACTGTAGTACAAGTACAGTGCAGCAGTTACCGGTACAAGCACTCCAGTACTGTATATTTGCTTATATATACAGCGAACAGAGAGACTACCCGGGACAACAACAAGCGACAGGGAGGAACGAATATAGCAAACTTGGATACCCGGAGCTGGAACGCCCATGAGGATGTTCCAATCAGCCTACTGCTGAGAAAGGAAGAAAATGATGTACATATACTCATGCTCCGACTGAGGTTTTACCTGAACCTTGGGTATTTTTGCATATGGCATTGCGGTGTGACATTGTGTTCCTCATCTGGGAGAACGTTTCTCCTATGTAGTCGTCAGTTCAGTTTGTACATTTTATATGATACACTGTGTTCTTATCAGTGCAGTGAGTAACCCCACCATGGGAGCATGCGTTACATGTGGTGTTATCCAGTTCTGGGCACCGTGGTGGATTTATTCTGTACTTAATTAGGATGTTTCTCAGTTTGGGCCTGTAGTTGACACCACTGGGTTCTGCGCGAACGGTGAATTGTTGATAGCTTGTTTAACTTGTCTTAATAAAAATACAAATAAACAAGGTTCAGGTAAAACCTCAGTCGGAGCACACTACGCTGATAAGCGCCCCACGCTCACAAACACACCGCACCCTTTCACCCTAAAATATTACGCCATTGTAAGGATTGGTTCGACAAAAAACTCACAGAATATGTCTGAATGTGTGAATTGAGTTCATCGATAGGTCACTGAAAATCTATGAAGTGGTTCAAACGTTATTAAATAAATAAATTGGAGTTGAGCTGTTAATGCAACTGTAATTAAAGATGTAATATTATGGTTTTGTTCAGATATGAGAAAGCGCGTCACCGGGGGTTGAACCAGCGCTATACCTACGTTTCAGCCTATCAGTTCTCATCAGTAGCGCTAACCAGTTCAGCCACTTGCCCCTGACATTCACTATCCCACGTAATCCACTTCTATTGAACAGGCTGTCTCAAGTTGCATATCCTATCTCTAACAGCGGACCTACCGGCCTCAAGTATGTTAGAGTGAAACAGGAGGAAAGTACAAATAAATAAATATTCAGCTCGAGTATTGCTGCCAGGTAATAATATTAAATAAATAAATTGGAGTTGAGCTGTTAATGCAACTGTAATTAAAGATGTAGTATTATGGTTTTGTTCAGAAATGGAAAAAATGGGAAAGCGCGTCACTGGGGGTTGAACCAGCGCTCTGCGTACGTTTCAGCCTATCAGGCCTCATCAGTAGCGCTAACCAGTTCAGCCACTTGTCACTGACCAGTGGCGTATCCAGGGTTAGTGGCGCCCCGGGGCGAGAGTTGATAAGCCCCCCCCCCCGCCCCCCATTAACAATAAGAAGCGAAAAAAATTGAATATTTAAAATGGCAACTTTACGAGGGTTTTCTTAGCGAAGGTATTAATAACCTCTATACCTTACTTACTTTTATTAAAAATTATAACATTATTACATCTGTTCTTGTAAGCAAAGATGTTTCGCGTTACTTATAATTGTGGCGTGTCAAGTAGAAACGTATAGATAGTATCAGAAAAATCCATTTTTTATGGTCGATTCTGGTAGAGAATTTTCCGGCCTATCTAATGGTATAAAACACTTATCTTCTATCATTTTCCATTTTGGAGTAATTTTACGAAAACTAAAGGGTAATCGCTCATAATTTCTTCAAAACGAGTTCAGAGTTCTAATCGACACCAGAAGCCGTATTCACGAAAGTAGGTATTACCCAGCTAGGTAGTTACTAGCTGGGTATTATCTACTGGCAAACAACTCGCCCAAAGCCGTATTCACGAAAAGCAAACACATGGTAAATACCTTAAACATAGGTCTTTTATAGAGGTGTTTACTAGGTAATTACTGGACATGATTGCCAGTAAACACGTGGTATATACCTAATGATATTCACAAAACTAAACGTAGGTATTACCCACGTGTTTGCCGCTAGGAAATACCTAAATTTGCTGGAGGAGGGGTAGGGCTCTACCAGCATTTGGCAAACACCGCATTTTTAGCTTTACTTAATTATTAATTATATGAATTATGTCATCAATTATTAGTACATTCTATTCCCCCCCTTAGTGATGTCATTTGGTTGAATTTTGATGTACAGTTAAAGAAACTACAGAAACAATAACAAACACAGTCAAAAATTGTAGTGTCTGGAAGCAAGTTGTGGAGATATCTTCTAGGATCAGAAGGGGACGGCACTGATATTATACTTGGAAGGCAGTACATGATACTGATAGCGGCACATGGGGATAAACTGTTAGCAACTGTTTGCCTTACTTACTTTTATTAAAAATTATAACATTATTACATCTGTTCTTGTAAGCAAAGATGTTGCGCGTTACTTATAATTGTGGCGTGTCAAGTAGAAACGTATAGATAGTATCAGAAAATCGATTTTTTATGGTCGATTCTGGTAGAGAATTTTCCGGCCTATCTAATGGTATAAAACACTTATCTTCTATCATTTTCTATTTTGGAATAATTTTACGAAAACTAAAGGGTAATCGCTCAAAATTTCTTCAAGACGAGTTCAAAGTTCTAATCGACACCCGACATCCATTCATATTTCTGTCTGTCGGTCTGTTTGTCTGTCAAACATTAAGAAAGAATACAGGCTAACTAAAATTCTCGCTATAGAGGATTTTTGGGTTCGTGATTTAATTTCCGATGTCAGTCAGTTTTCACATTTCACGTAATATAGACTGTCTGTCCATTTGTCTGTCTTTCCGTCTTTTTGTCAGACTGTCTGTCAAACATTAAAAAAACATACTAACTAATTAAAATTCTCGCTAAAGAGGTTTTCCGGGTTCGTGATTTCAATTCCGATATCTGTTTTCACATCTAATGGAATCTATACAGCCTGTCCAGCTGTCTGTCTGTCCATCTTTTTGTCAGACTGTCCGTCAAACATTAAGAAAGCATACAAACTAACTAAAATTCTCGCTATGGGAGTTTCGCGGGTTCGTGATTTCATTTCTGATGTCAGTTTTCACATTTCACGAAATATAGACTGTCTGTCAGCCTGTCTGACTGTCCGTCATTTTGTCAGTCTGTCTGTCATTAGATATTTGCGAACGAACGATTGCGTCGACGTGGTTTAAATCAAAATGTTCGCATTCCTCGTAAAATTTTAGTTGGAAACTGTCGTTCTAGCCCATGCGGTTTTGCAAGAAGAAAAATAAACATATCATAAATCTTTAAATGCGTTTTCTCAGAACGACTTTTTTTTATACTATACGTTTCTACTTGACACGCCACAATTACATCAATACTAACTAATTAGATTTTAAATTATTACAGATGTACAGTATAAAAATGTAAGAAAATAAAATAAATTAATCACTAAATATCACTGCTATTTGTCGAATTTTTTTTATGGGGGGGGGGGGGGGGGGACTTTTTTGACCTTATATTCCAGTACATGGTGAAATACATATTGATAAACACCGTGGCGTTTATTCGAGGAAGGCGTTTAATTAAGATGCTTGGATGAGGATGGCCTGGGAGCGTTTACTCGAGGGGGTGGGCTCTTATTCGAAGAAATACGGTCAGTTGGATGTAAACAAATTACTAGTCCTAAAATACCCAACAATGCTACAACAGTAAGTTACCAGCAATTCCTATTTCGAATTTCCCTCTAACCTACACTCAGACAGTAGTATCTAAATTTTGCAAGATAAAAAAAATTTGCTAGATTTAATAGTACAATATGTACAGTATGTACATTATATTGATGTATGTATATTGCACTACCCAATCTTATTCATTTCTCTCTGCCAGTTAGTTGTCCCGTAAATATCATTTACAATACTGTGTTGGAAATATAATGAACTTGTGGATGGGGTTTCATGTGTTTCGTTTCGTGTTTCATCACCGAGCTGGCGCCCCGGGGTGGTCGCCCCGACTCGCCATGGTCTGGTTACGCCACTGTCACTGAAATTCACTATCCAACCTAATCCACTTCTATAAGAAGTAGATTAGAGTCAAAAGTTATTAGCCTAGACATGGAGTGATATTTAGTGCCTTCTAGTGGTGAACCACCAAAATTCTGAGAACTTTCTAAACTTTTGTCATACTATTTGGGTACCACGTTTGGTATAACTTCATCAAAGATTCGTTGAGTTACAGTATTAGCATTCAAAGATTAGATGGACCGACCAACCAACCGACAGGCAGACTGACAGTCAGACACGAGGTTGAGATTGGTACTCATATTCAAAGCTCACTTGTTTTTGTGGCTCACCCACAGTGTTTGTCAATTTAATGGATGCTTGTGAGTTCTGTCACTGGCCCTGTGTTACCAGATAGTGCCTCTGGTTGTTTTAAGGGCTTCTGAAACAGTGATTCTAGTAATATTAAGGGCTACTGCTATTTTATCCAGCTGTTGTGGTTTCCATTGTTAGGTACCCTCTTTAAAACCAATCAGGAAAAATAGTGATTCTAGTTTTTTTAAGGGCTCCATATATGTTATAACAGGTTGTCCATGGGAATGCTTTCCATAGGTTGGTTGCCAGAAAAGTAGATCTGGTATGACCTCGTCTTTACTTCTCCAGCAGTTCCCACTAAATCTCAATCTAGAGTGGTTGATACTGGTGACATTGTACCATAGAGCTCAGTGTTTGTCATGTATTGTCTCCAGCTGATATTTAGGGCTGCTCTTAGTAGTCTTGTATAGCAACCATCAATTCGTTGTTCAAGTGATTTCATCCATGTACAGGTCTCACCCCTGTATAAAAGTAATATGGCTCAAAAGAACTTAGTCATCAGGTGCCTGGAGAGATCTGATTTCCAAATGGTATCCATTTTTGATAGAGCTACCCATGCGTTTACTTCCTAACTTATGTATTTTTTGCTACTCTCTATCCATGATCCAAGGTACTGGAAGTCGTCAACCTTCCTCAGTTGATTATTATAAATTGTCCATCATTGTAAATAAATCCATCAACATTAAAGTCATTTCAAACTAAAGCTGAGCAACAGGTACGACCTCTGAGCCAACAATCACTGTGAGGGCTATACTGTCTTCACAGAATCAGTTAAGGTAGCATCTACAGAAGCAGTCCCTGTATACTCTCGAAACAGGAAAAAGGCCCTTTGGGCTGACCAGAAGTAGAAAGTGCCGAAATGACCTCGCAAGTCGCAGTCAAGTCCCACCAACTCAGGAGCATGTGGACAGGCAAGGATGCAGTTAAGGTTGCATCTGGGTCCCTTAACAGGCAGTACTCTGATAATCTGAAGGAGCTTATCAATAAGCAGGTTGATGCCATTAACAATACTGATGATTAGCAGGCAAAGAGCACAGGCATGGAAATTAATAAACCTGCTCACTGGGAGGAAAAGCCAACCAACCACCAAGGTTAAGGCTGAATCTCCAGCTGAATGCCAAAAAGGTTGGAAGGACCACTTTGAGAAAGTTCTAAACAATGACAGCATATTGCCTGATAACTTTGAGGTGCATCATGTACCTGAGTCTAGGCTCACAGATATCTAATTTGCTGAAATCAAGACCGCAGCTAGGAGCATCAATACCAATTGTGCCTGTGCAGTAGATGATGTGCCCCCTGAGGTCTTTAAAATACGTGAGTGCTTGGAGCTCATTCACCCCATTATTGTGGACACGTATAGGACAAAGAGAGTCCCTCAAGAACTGAAAACAAATAAGTTGGTCCCAACCCCAAAGAAAGGCAATCTAATGACCCGTGGATCTTTTTATGGAATCACATTAATCTCGATTGTTGCAAAGCTATAAAACAAAATTATATTAAATCGCATCAGGGATCCTGTTGATAGTCTGTTATGTGGGTACCAAAATGGGATCTGTAAAGGTCATAGGACCATGGAGCCTATTCTGGCTCTCGGAATGATAATGGAAGAGTTATCAATAAAGAAAGACAGACAACAGGCTATATCAATAAAGAAAGACAGACAACAGGCTATTATCTTTTTTGACTTTTTTAAAACCTTTGACTCAGTCTCCCAACCACACGTATGTTCAGCATACTGGCAGCAAATGGGATTCCTGAGGACATTATTGCAGCTATCATATCACTGTATGATGGTTCCACCACATATGTATCTACTGCTGATGGTAACACAGATCAATTCGAAGTCTTATGGGGAGTCCTTCAGGGTGACACACTTGCACAATTCTTTTTCGTAATTGTTGTTGATTATGTTCTAACCATGTCCTTAGTTCATCTTAATAATGATTGGGCGATGGTATACCTCATACTTGCACAAGAATTAGGGGAAATCCAGCATGTACCTAACCTAAGACTTTTTGCTGATGTCAAAGGCTCCTCTGTTCATTGCAGCAGGTTGCTTCTAGTGTTGGTCTTTTTGTAAATACCAAGATGACCAAATCATGACAGTCAACCTAGACAGCCCTCAAGAAATGTCTGATTATAAGGGCATAAGCTCTATGGACAGCTTGCTTGAGCACATGGATAACTTCTGCTACTTGGGATCATGGATCAGAAGGTCAGGTGAAGATCGTCGGATACGTAAGGGGAAGGCATGAGCAGCATTAAACAGTCTGTGCAGGATTTTGAAGTCCCATAGAATAAAACGGAACCTTAAGGTTCGATTATTTATGTAGTAGTAGTAGTACCCTTATATGGGAGTCCATGCGGGGCTCTAATAATAGTATTGTATATTCGGGGACTTTGCCCATTAAAACACGACATTTAGATTAAACAATACAACAGACAAAAATAGCACAATAATTTTATACATTAGGTGATTTTAACAGTAATTAATTAATATTAATATAACACAACTAACTAGAATAGTAGGTAATTCATAACATCCCAAATTGGGCACTTATATATAAATCCCAATTGCCGCACATTACTAATAATTCGGTTATTAGAGTTTAACACACGACGACGAAGGCTGAATGCCGACCTTCGACGTACACATAAGAAACTAGGCACCCGATTAAATGTAAACATTTCCGACGCACTGCAGTTAAATGGTAGCCGATGAAGTTTCCTAAATATTCTATGGTAAGCGATTTTAATTGAGTTCATAACAGATACTGTAAAAGTGTTCCATAAATTGCACCCATATATGCCCGTACAGAATGAAATAAATAATATATTTTTGACCTGAGTAGTACAATGGGAGAACTTCCTAATAAGACCATTACCCCTACGATAAATACCCCTTATTTGATTTTGTATATCTACTTTATCGTCCATATTAATATGTAAGTAGTGACCTACAAATTTGTGTGATTCCACGCACTCGATAGGAGAACCATTCAATCTAGCTAAACCAACTGGAAAACTGCACCTAGCACGAGCACGAAAATACATACATTTTGTCTTCTTTAAGTTAAACTTTATATTATGTTCTTTAGCATAGGCACTAGCTAAATTTATTAATGCCTGCAAAGCCTGTAGACTGGTTGCCAAAAGTGACAAATCGTCTGCATACGAAAAATGATTTACCCTAATACCATTAACGTAGCATCCTAACCCACCGTCATTTAAGATGCTAATCAGCCAATCCATATACACTTTATCTAAAACAGGCGAAATAACACTTCCCTGACGGGTGCCGTTCGATACCGTAAACAAAGTTGAGTGGCAGTTACCCCACTTAACATAAATTGTCTGTGACCTATACCAATAACACAATAGTCTAACTACAAACTTGGGGACACCCCGCTCCAATAATTTATTAAACAACTTCGAATGATTAACAAAATCGAATGCCTTCAAGGCATCAATGAAACAAATATATACTGACGTATTCTGGCTTAAATAATAATGCACAATCTCCTTCAAAGCATATATACATAAATCTGTACTGTGTTTCGGTTTAAATCCAAATTGATTATGAGCTACCATAAGTTTATTAATATACCTGTCTAAGATAATACATTCTAGAACCGTACATATAATGTTAGAGATGGCAACAGGCCTATAATTATTCTTATCCGTTAACCCTATTACAAACTGGGGGGGGGGGGGGGGGGGGGAATCGGCCCCTTCCTAGTTTTTAGTTGCTGTAACTATGCAACCACATTACGTACCAGCCCAATTTTTATTGAGAATTAGCCAAATTTAATGCCGCATCTTTTGCAAATTGTCTGAAACAAAACATCTGTTGCAATTGGAATCCTACTTTTCGATGTGGGTGCCACCTCAAAATTTGGTCTCCAGCACAAAATTTTTTGAAATTTTCGAATTTTACAAAGTCATTCGTGATTTAGTAATTATGTATGTTTGGGCTATTTTTATTTATTTTTATTGGTTTGGATCACTCTAATGCTCTATAAAATTATGTAAGTGTAGTGGTAAGTCATTTTTTGGAGCACCAAAATTAGGGCGTGGCACTTTAAAATTTCAAAATTACTTTATTCGGAAAATTTACTAAAGTTTTGATTTCGAAGCATTTTTATTGGTTTTCTGGAGCGCTGAATCGATTGAAAGTAATATAGAAGCCTAATATAGAGCAACCGATATTCACTCGCTGTGCAGGCTGCATAGCCTCTCGCTGTCCGCGTACCGTTAGACCTGCCATCGCCTGACCATGACCGGAACCCGGATTCAGATCAGACTTCCGCACAGCATCCCGTTCCAGACCCGTAAGACACCCCTGCAGGTCCGACACCTGTCTCATCAATGATACCATGTCAACAGCATTCAACGAATGTGGTGGAAGACCTCGATGGTCCTTGGTTACAAAGACTGGTTTTGGTGAACATTCCTGGAACCCATGATACTCGAACAGCGTGATGATGTAATTATACTATTATCCCAAAACTGGTTAGTAGCCTCTTTCCGATGCACCAACTTAGGTGCATCCCTATTTCCAGATACAAAGCTATGAAGCTTTTCCTTTGACGACCGTATATCCGCTTTAGTAAACTTAGGCCACCCGGCTACCTGTCCACCTATCTCAGTGACCGGCATACCAGACACCCACATAGTATATGTGTAATTTAAAATATCATTGGCCACGAGAATCTCATCAGGATCATCATCAGCCATACCGGTATGGCATATGGAAGTATGGCTACTTTGCAGTAAGTAGTCAGGTAGTGCCAGAAAACAGTATTCAGTATTTCAGTATTTATTGTAGCAATATATAATTCAGTGAGATTATGAAAACTCTGTCTTATTTGATTCATTCGCTATGACAGAAGACTATTTAGAGAACGAGATAATGACTAGCTCTAACTCCAGGGGATGCCAAATCTCTGGATGGTACATTCACAAGAATACTGCACCGGGTCATTGTGTCAAGTATAATGAACACATTTCCAATCAGACTCTAAAGAACATTGGAGGTGCTCCATTAGTCTCCCCGAGCTTGACACTTGAATGGAACCGCTTTGCAGGAAATGACTTTAACTTTGAGGACCAGCCAGTTCATAATCTTGTGATTTGGTGGCCTCATGGAGCGAATAAGCATGGTAGACAGCCCATGGCTTTCTTGAGTCGCATCTTAAAAGGCATTGGCCTTGAAGATGCGATGAACTAGCAATTATCATGGGTGATAGGGAGTTGTGGTGGTACAATTTTGTCGACAAGCCGGCACAGCATTCTTAATATTTATGTAATATATATAATGCAGCTGCAATGAAGCATGCTGATCGTAGTAGTAGTAGTATCAACATTAAATGTTATGAATTCGGGCTTGGTAGCTTTTACATCACTACCAATATCCATGCAACATCAAGGAGGATTATATCACATCACAGCTGGGGGCTATTCAAATTTATCCACCTAACTTCCGACTAAATCAACCTAGATCCACCTGTACCTTTCCACATAAACTCCACCTGACTTCCAGCCAGTCCACCTATACGATTTTTGTTGGAAGTAGGGTTCCACCTTGTGTCCACATGTTTTGTCTGCCGTAGCCAACAATGGGATCACTCAGAGTTTTTTACTATGGACTCGGATTCAGGTGGATAAACGGCATTGTGGTGGAGAGCGTGACTGTAGTAATGGAGCAGGTAATGTTCAAGTATTGTTCCAGTCTACACATTGTAATAATTATTAATAATTGCTGTTGCTGTTGTGTCATGAAATTTTGTGATAACAAATTTTGAAAGGCTCGGGAGACCCTAGTGAAAAGTAACATTTGGTGTGGTGCTCGTCAACTATATTCAATTAAACATTCGCCAAACAATAGCTAATAGGGCTTTATAGCAATAGAAATATCCATTATAATATTAATAGTACTGTAATAAACTCCCAGTTTGTATGCCAACATCAAACAAAAATGTCTTACTGACAGTTATAACATTAGACCACTCCGTCCCATTGCAATCCAACCCCGATTTTAAATTCCAGTAGTAAGTTTTATCACATACACAATTTGTAATCGATTCTGTTCGAATTAACAACTCTATGACCATATAATCCTTTATAAATGACATTCTCTTCATTGAACCAAATGTCTGTTTCACATAAAAATTGTGTATAAAAACCGAAGTAAAACTGTGACTTACCCTATTGTTCACTGTAAGTTGTGACTTATAAAGCCTTCTAACGTCCCATGAATGCATACAGTCAGTATTTCAGGAGTGCGCATTGAAGGATGCAGATTAAAGTTTACTACTGCAGCAGCATATTATTATGACTTATAATACTTCAGTAGAAAACATTTAAAATCTTTACAACTTTTCAAATCATTTACTGTATTTATTTACTATTATTATTATTACTATTGGCTTTTATTCCCGTATATGGATATATAAAGAGGAATATTATTAATGCACATCAAGCAATTAAAGTAAAAAGAAATGTATATGATTATAAAATACGCTATGTAGATTAAGTTATATTACCGTGATCTATTAAAAATTTCAAAATATTAATTAAAATATGCACACTTTAAGAGCTAAAATCGAACCTATCATTAAGTACTATGATATTCAACAAGTTGGGACAATTCATATAAGGCAGATATATAAAAACTATATATATGGCAGGAAATGAGTTCATATAATGATGCAGATATTACAAAAATTAGAATTATACTAGTCAAATAAAAATTAAAACGGTATTTTCTAAAAAAAAAGATAATCAAAGTAAAACACGGTACTATGGCCGAAAAGATGTAATAACAATATTGTTACTACAAATATTGTAAAGTTTCCGGCTTGTTCAAAAAACGCAGTGCAGTTGGTATAAAAGAGTTTCTATAATTGTGAGTACGACAGTAAGATATGGCAAAATTGTTCCTAGTTGAGGCATTTCTAGAGGTATGTGCTAACAACGATTTATGCAACGGATGATCTTTTGAATCTATAATTTTGTCGACCATTTTCTTAAAAATACCTTTATAACAACCATTTACAATATCAAAAAGCATCTGATTATTAACTTTTGAATGTTTGGCATATAGCGAAATCGGCCTACGTAGTTTTTTCCGCAGCTTTTCAGTAATATTCGGTACCCAGGCAACAGCACAGTATGTATAAATCGGTAAAATATATGTGTTAAAAATGAATATAGCCGTTCTCTCAGTTAAAAATCGAACTATAAAGCTAAATTGTTGCTGTAAAATCGTTACTGTGTACAACTGTCAGGAAATACCTGAAAATGTGTATCTAACCTAGGGAGTTGTGGTAAAGAAGTATATCCCCTGTTCAACCGGTGGTAGTTAATTAACCTGTTAATCCCGGGGGAGAAAAATATGAACCCCCCCCCCCCGCCGTGGTTTTACAACTTATTTCTCGCGTTTTATAGGTTTATGGCAGTTCTGAATTCAATGTAATAAATAATTATCTATGTCAAACTCTTATTTTTCGGAAGTGGGTGCAAAACCGTCAAATATATCAATTGATTGTGTCACCTTGTTTCTTGCGTTATACGGGTTTGTGAGGGTTTTGAATTCAATGGAATAAGTAAAAATTGCATAATAGTTTTCAAACTTGTATCTTTTTCGCCGGTGGGTGATAATTGTTGTGCTACAGTAATTATGTCCCCGCAATTACAGTGTAAAACAGTGCTCCTTAATTGATTTCGAAAATGTCCCTGGTCTGCGAAATATTTCCGATGTCCCCAGTTAGCGAACGTGTCAAACTCGTCTTTGTTCAGACCATAATACCAATGTTTAAATACCTAGTTGCGAAAATTGCAATTGGTGAAATTAATTTTGTTTACTAAAATAATATTGTGTATTATTGCACTATAAAGCATTATTACATTGCATAAAGCATTACAACCACGTCGCTATTTTCAATAGCAAAATCTTATATATTATACAAAATTTATTACAAACATTAGGGTTACACTGTTTGAAATAATATTATAAAACTAGTTTACAACTGTGTCGCTATATTTGAATAATTAAGTACCAGTATTAATAAGGTAGACGTAATTTTTGTGAAAAACAGAAATAATTTAAATTTTGAATGAATTCTAATTTCTATAACAGAAAGAAATGTTGAAAAATACAACACAAAAAGGGCATTACAGGATAATTCAGGCCTACATATTATGTACCTACAATGAGACATAACCTAACATTGATATTTAATACAGTAATATATAATGTTGAGTGATGGCTATAGCACGCGTTAGTTACACAGTTACTCTACTAGTAGTTAGACAGTTACTCTACTAGTAGTTACACAGGGTTGCATAGTAGTTAATGTGTTGCATGGTAAACTGCGTATACAGTAGCACATACTAGTTACACAGCCACTAAATACAAGGAAAAACAGACAGGATGAACAGAAGGAGCATAAAAATATACCCAAACAATGTAGAACCGCAAACAAATATTAGAAATAATGTGAACAAAAATTATTATTGAATCATTAATAGTAACTAGACTTATTCATCAACGATATTATACAATTATATAGTAAAAGAGTTCGAAACGTAAGATTCGCTACTTAATTAATATAGGCCAACATTTTAGCAACAGAATATCCAACAGTTTTTTTAGTTCCTCCCAATTATTCCTTATAAAATCTTTCACATTGCGCCAACTGCGACTTTGTAGAACGGGGTTTTCTTCAATTAGTTTAATGATATCCATCGTTCGAGCGGGGTGTAAATGTAAGTTAAACGAGGGAAGCCCACGAATAACAGCCTTCTTCCCATTGTCACTCCATCGTCGGCGCTGAAAGGCCTTTTTCTTTGTATTGCCCGAAACGTTCTTGCATCTTGAAGTACTTGCTACTTGCTTCGAATGAACATCTTCTACATCAAAAAAATAATCAAATATTGAATTTATCAATTAATTATGATAATTTATGAACTAAACCTGACTGAATGAATGACTCGTTTGTTTATGGGGGTAACTCACTAAATTATTTTTTTGGTCCATATTTTTTATATTTTATTCTGAAGATCTGAACGGATTTTTTACGCAGATTTCAAATCTGCATTCCGCTTGACAATATCTGTTTTGGTTCAAAGGTTAAAGCCTAGATTGTCAATCAATTTCAATATCAACTTGCTTACTAGGCGGAAAAGCCAACCAACCACCAAGGTTAACCCTATTACCACTGGGGGGGGGGGGGGGGGGGGGGGCGAATCGGCCCCTTCCTAGATTTTAGTTGCTGTAACTATGCAACCATATTACGTACCGGCCCAATTTTGATTGAGAATTAGCCAAATTTAATGCCGCATCTTTTGCAAAAAACCACCTTGCAATTGGATTTCTACTTTTCGATGTGGGTGCCACCTCAAAATTTGGTCTCCAGCACCAAATTTTTTGAAATTTTCGAATTTTACAAAGTCATTCGTGATTTAGTAATTATTTATGTTTGGGCTATTTTTATTTTTTTTATTGGTTTGGATCACTCTAATGCTCTATACAAGTATGTAAGTGTAGTGGTACGTCATTTTTGGAGCACCAAAATTAGGGCGTGGCACTTTAAAATTCCAAAATTACTTTATTCGGAAAATACACTAAAGTTTTGATTTGCAAAGCATTTTTGTAGGTTTTCACGAGCGCTGAATCGATTGAAAGTAATATTAGAAGCCTGAAGACTTAGTGGTTCGCCATTTCTGATGCACCAAAATTAGGGCGTGGCACTTCAAGTTTTGAAAAATATGAGATTTGGAAAATACACTAAAGTTTTGATTTCAAAGCATTTTTATAGGTTTTCTGGAGCGCTGAATCCATTGAAAGTAATATAGAAGCCTCAAATTCTTGGTGTACGTAATTTTCGGTGCACCAAAATTTGGGCGTGGCACTTCAAATTTTCAAAATTACTTTATTCGGAAAAAACACTAAAGTTTTGATTTAAAAAAATGGCTAACCTCTAAGTCTTCAGGCTCTATATTACTTTCAATCGATTCAGCTGTCTAGAAAACCTATATAAATGCGTTAAAATTTCAATTTTGGTTTATTTTCCGAATCTCGTATTTTTCAAAATTTGAAGTGCCACGCACTAATTTTGGTGCACAAAAAATGGCGAACCACTAAGTCTTCAGGCTTCTATATTACTGTCAATCGATTCAGCGGCCCAGAAAACCTATAAAGATGCGTTGAAATAATAAATTAGGGGCATTTTCTGAATATCTAATTTTTCAAAATTTTTAAGTGCCACGCCCACTTCTTAGGTGCACGAAAAATAGCATCCACTTCAATTTTTGGAAATGGAATATAATCACATTCGATTCAGCGTCTTGAAAAACCTACTAAATCTAGCCATCACTGTCACACTATTAGTTTTTAGAAAACGAAAAATTTTGTAATTTTGTCCTGGGACTACTTTTATTTTTCATCAAAATTATGATTCCCTGCTTATGAAATTTTAACTTTTTAAATATAGTGGATGGGCCGAAACGCCCCCCCCCCCCCAGTGGTGCTAATGGTCAGAACATCCCAGTGGTAATAGGGTTAAGGCTGAATCACCAGCCGATTGCCTCAATGGTTGGAAGGCCCAGTGATAGGGAGTTGTGGTGGCGCAATTTTGTCGACAAGCCCGCACAGAATTCTTATAAATGCAGCTGCAATGCAGCATGCCGATCCTAGTAGTGGTAGTATTAGTCAATCAATTAACTAATTCATAATAATCTTCAATACAACTCTACACAAAATGTGGGATATAGTGTTTCTATTCAGAAGTACATTATACGGAAGCTTACGGTGGCTGAATTGGGGGGGGGGGGGGGGGGGTGGCATTTTAACCCTATTAAACCCGGGGGAGGGGGTCAATATGACCCCCCCCCCCGTGGTTTTTTTGTTATAATTCTGAAACAAACGCAGTTGGGAATCTGAAATTTTATGACTTTTCCTAAAAATCTATTGTCTTCCTAGTAGTGAAAACCGTTGGATGGAATTCATATAAATTGATTTAGAAATTTCAAACTTGTTTTTTTCGGTGGGTGCCAAATTTTGGTGCCAGCACCAAATTTTGAAATATGTCAATTTTGTAAATTGATTGTTTGAAACTTGTTTTTTACGCAATTGGGGATTTTTGGGGTTCTGGATTCGATGAAATATATACGAGTTGCACCAAGCGTATCAAACTCGTATTTTTCGGTGCTGTGTGCAAATTTTGGTGCTAGCACGAAATTTTGAAAATCCACTCAATAGATAAAATTGCTTGTGACAATTTATATCTTGCGTTTTAGAGGTTTATGGTTGTTCTGAATTCAATGGAATATATAATTATCGAACTAGACATCTCAAACTTGTATTTTTCGGATGTGGGTGCAAAATGTGGTGCTAGCACCAAATTTTGAATACCATCAAATATATCAATTGATTGTGTCACCTTGTTTCTTGCGTTATACGGGTTGGTGATGGTTCTGAATTCAATGGAATCAGTAAAAATTTCATAAGAGTTCTCAAACTTGTATTTTTCGCCAGTGGGTGAAAATTGTTGTGCCAGCACCAAATTTTGGAAAATATGCAAATTGATCAGTAGATAGTATCATCTTGTTTCTTGCGTTATACGGGTTTATGAGGGTCCTGAATCCGATGGAATCAATAAAAACAGCACTGGACATCGCAAACTTGTACTTTTTGGCGATGGTACGAAATTTGGTGCTAGCACCAAAATTTGCCAAATTAAAGCCGAAAAATACAAGTAGCAATGATCTGGCATATTAGAAATTTATTCCATTAGAATCAGCGCCCTCGAAAACCTGAAAATGTGAATTTATAGCATCGTATAAGTGAATTAAAAATTTTGTGTTCTAACTGAAAAGTGCTGCTTACTTGTTTTTTTCATTTTTTTCCTACGCTGAGAGGACTAAACAGCCATTTATAGTAATCATATCATTTTTAAATATTTTCCAATTTATTTTGCACCCCAGAAAACCCGTAAAGAAAAATAATTAGCCGAAAATGTAACTTTCAAATTTTGTGAAAATTGTGCACTAATTGTAATTTGGTGCTGCAATATAACCACCCCAGCACATTATTTCGAAAATTTTTTTTTCGGTCGGATCCAGACAAGTGATACCTACGTACAAACAAAAAATCAGACGTTTTCGTAAATATTTGTAGATTTTAGAGGGGGGGTCAATATGACCCTCCCCCCCCCCCCCCCCCCGGTATTTGTACAACATTTTATAGCCCGGTACTACTGTAGCTCCAAATTTTTGAAAATAAGCATATTGATCAAAAGATAGTATTATATTGTTTCTTGCGGGTTTTTGAGGGTCCTATACAATCAATAAAAACAGCACTGGACATTTCAAACTTGTACTTTTTGGTGATGGGTACGAAATTTGGTGCTAGCACCAAAATTTGCCATATTAAGCCGAAAAATACGTGCAGCAATGATCTGGCATATTAGAAATGTATTGCAGTAGAATCAACGCCTCAGAAAACCTGAAAATGTGAATTTATAGTACCGTATAAGTTAATTAAAAATTTTGTGTTCTAACTGAAAAGTGCTGGTTACTTGTTTTTTTCATTTATTGCCGACGAAGATGACTAAAGCAGCCATTACAGAAATTAGATCAATTTTAAATATTTTCAAATGGATTTTCGCCCCAGAAAACCTGTATTGAAAAACAATTTAGCCGAAAATTGTAACTTTCAAATTTTATGAAAATTGTTCACTACTTGTAATTTGGTGCTGCAAAATAACCACCCTAGTAAATTTGTACATTTTTTCGAAATTTTTTTTTTTCGTTTGAATTTGGACTAGTGAAATCTACGTATAAACAAAAAAACAGACGATGGAGCTATACCTGCTGTACGCGCTTTTATAGACCTTCAGCAGTTTAACCTGCCGAAATTTATATGTCTTTATTG
>JAUCBJ010000249.1:0-18303 GCA_032718475.1 Nemertoderma westbladi | reverse complement strand
CCGGTACACAGTGAGTTTTAAAAAGGTCAGTCACGAAAAAAATTCTCCACTGAAACTAATTGCAGAATTTGATAATAGGCATTAATACATTAATAAAAATCCAAATTTTAAAATATTTCATCGAGGGCTTTTTTTTTAAACGCAATTTTTCACTTTTTTATGAAAATTACAAGTAGTGATTTTTTTTAATCGTTAATTACCAATGCAACTTTGTAAAGTTTTGGTTTTTATAGGTTTTCGATGGTGCTGAGTACAGTGGAAGCAATTAAATTATCACAAAATTATTATAAATGCTATTTTTCATGTGTGTGCTCAATGCTGTGAAATTTTCAAGTAGCTACATTTCGCGAAATGTTGGAATGAGTTTTAAACTTTCTAAAATTTTTATTTTTGGGCATTTTCGAGGGCGCTGAGTACAGTGGAAGCACTTATAATATCACAAAATTAATATACATGCTATTTTTCGTATGTCTGGCCAATGCTGTGAAATTTTCATGTAGCAATTATACTGAACAATTACCCTTGACTATTAATATTATACTGAATAAATATAAATATAGGCCTATATTTTCTGACTCTCAGTGACACACTAAAAGGTAAGCCTTTCTACACTGCCTACATTAATAGCTGTCAGATAATTTGTTGTCATGGAAACACAATGTTTAATTATATTCTAGAACATTATCAGCTGGCATTTACTGGTGTCAGGCTGTCAGGCAGTGCTGGTACCGGTTACAATACTTACATTTATTGGCGTCTTATTGTCTAGATCAGTATACAGCTAAACATTATACACATTTTCTTGTTTGAAAAAGTGTAATATGCCTAATAAGGCTCGAACTCATGATGACTGTAGAGCTTGCATCTGTTTATTATGTTTTAATAAGGCCAAGGACATACGTAAGATAACTCCGGCCCTCGATATTGCAATTCGTGAACATTGCATTACTGGATACAATTCAAATGATGAGCGCCTTCCAACTTCAATATGTGGTTCTTGTCGCATTGTATTACAACAATATGCTAAAGGTATTTATACATCATCAATAAACGTCTTCGATCATTCCCTATTAGTTTCATTATATAATACTAGATCAGAAAAAATATGTGATTGTCTTGTCTGCAAAATTTCACGTACTACTATCGGAAAGCCTCTTGCTGAAGGAGTCTCAAAGTTACCAATAGGGCGCCCAAAAGCTTCGGTTACATTGCGAGCTTTAAATGCAAAACCTGAAGTTATCAAGATTTGTTCATTTTGTTTTGGAAATATAGGAAAAGGATTTAATCATTCTTGCAACCGCATTGCAAGAACAAAAAACGTAACTGAGTTACTCACAGCTTCCTCTCCAACTGCGGCTCAAAAGGTAACCTCTTCAGTGTTGGTACAAACAGTCGGCAATGGAAGTGGTGATTTTGATCTGAAAAGGACAAATTCTAATCCATTAAAGGTTTCACTTCCAGCTGCTAAGAAACGGACGACCGGTGATAAATCAAATTATGTGAAACGTTTATTTACTGCTGACCATATTTCTACTATCCAACAAGATTTAAGCTTAAGCAATCGTGCAACTCTTCAACTGGGATCTGATATTAGATCTGCTGTGGGGTCCCGAAATATCATTGAAGTCGGTTTAAAACAAAAACTATATCAGAGAGACCATACTGTTGATCGTTTCTTTAAAGTTGAAAAGTCAAAGTATGTTATAAAACAAAAAAATGCTGTAGTGGATAACATTTATCAAGATACTGTAGTTTGTACTAACATACAAGAATTTTTCTCCATGGTATGTGATACTCGAGGGTTTGACTGTGAGGATGATAAGTTGATGGTAAAGGTTGGTATTGATGGCGGTGGTGGATTTCTGAAGGTTTGCCTATCAGTTGTAAGTTTAGACATTTCTGATAGTCCAGGTCCACAAAATAAGAGTAGTAAACGTGGTAAGTATTCCGATGGTATTGCCTGTAAATCATTTCTTGACTCAGGGGTAAAGAAGCTTTTCATAATTTCCATTGTCCCAAATGTACAGGAGAATTATCAGAATGTTCTATCCATTTGGCTAAAGCTTTCTTTAAGTAAGCTAAACAGAGGTTTCACAATCGCTACAGACTTAAAACTATGTAACATTCTTCTTGGAATAATGGCCCATGGTTGCTGCCACCCTTGTTGTTGGTGCTCCATACATAAATCAGAGTTAGAAAACAAGGGTGAAGATAGAACATTGGAATCTTTAAAGGTGTCCTTTTGGAATTATTTCGATCATGGACGTATTCGAAAAGATGGTAAAGATTTCAACAATGTTGTGCATCCTAGCATCATTACAAGTGATGATGAATCAACGTTAATCATTGATATCATACCACCACCTGAGCTCCATCTCCTTACTGGTCCTGTCAATCACATGTATTCTGGGTTGAAAGATATTTGGCCCGATGCTGTAAAGTGGCTAAAGTCTTGTAATGTGGAAAGAGAAGCTCTTCATGGTGGATCATTTACTGGTAATGCCAGCAGAAAGCTTCTAAAGCAAGTTGATCTTCTCCAGGCAATTGGACCAATTGAAACTCTTCCATATGTCGCTGCTTTTCGTTCTTTTTCCCGAGTTGTATCTAGTTGTTATGGCACCAAGCTTGACCCTCTCTTCCAATCTTACATCGATGACTTTAAGACGAATTTCATGTCACTTGGTATTAGTGTAACTCCCAAGGTTCATGCAGTTTTCCATCATGTACCCGATTTCTGCAACCGACACAGTTTGGGATTGGGACCTTGGAGTGAGCAGGCATCAGAATCTGTACACCACGACTTCGAGACTGTTTGGGCAAACTTTAAAGTTCGTGACATTGAACACCCTGATTACGCTGAAAGGTTACTCAATGCAGTTCGGGTTTACAATAGTCGTCACTTATAAGAAAAACCGATGGTAACACTGAACACAATATTGTTATTATTTGCAATTATTGTTAATGATATTATTAACTTACTTCATTTTTCAACTTACCAGCCATTAGAAAAATCGCTTTTTTAAACTCATCCTTTAACTGTAATTATAATCAAATAAAACCCTTGAAAAACTAAATTTTCGAAATATTTATTTATTATTCCTCTTTTTGATAAAAGTTTGCTACTTAAAAATTTTACTGTATTATGGTTACCCACACCAAAAATAGCATTTATATTAATTTTGTGATAAAATTATTTCTTTCACTCAGCACTCAGTACCTTCGAAAACGCCAAAAATAAAAATTTTCGATAGTTTAAAGCACATTACAAAATTTTGCAAAATCTTGCTTCTTGAAAATTTCACTGCATTGAGCACCCACATGAAAAAAAGCATTTATAATAATTTTGTGATAATTTAATTGCTTCCACTGTACTCAGCACCATCGAAAACCTATAAAAACCAAAACTTTAGAAATTTTCATTGACAATTAACGGTTATAAAAAATCACTACTTGTAATTTTCATAAAAAAGTGAAAAATTGCGTTTAAAAAAAAAGCCCTCGATGAAATATTTTAAAATTTGGATTTTTATTAATGTATTAATGCCTATTATCAAACTCTGCAATTAGTTTTAGTGGAGAATTTTTTTCGTGACTGAACCTTTTAAAACTCACTGTGGGTATGTGTCCAATTTGTGTACTTGATATTGTGAACATCTGTTGAGTACACGTGTACAGTGACTGGTAAGTGGTTACTTGTTCTTAGCTTTTGAGCAAGACAGTATTGTTTTTTCAATACTGCCGGCGAGGCAGGTGAAAACGAGTCAAAATTCCATGTTGGGTAGCGCAAGCCCACATGGGACAAGACCGTCGGTTAGGCCCAAGGGCGACCTTGGTGCTCGATCGCTATCGACTGGTCCACCTGCCGGTTGACTCTCTGAGTTGGCTCAATGTACAGTCAGGCCACAGTGAGTTGACAGTAGCCGCCCATCTGGCTACACGTTCGACGAGCTGTGCCGGTGTGATCGGGGAATTGAAAATTGAACCCGGGAAGCATCGGGCCACCCCCCGGCCCGGTCTGATAATAACATCAGTCGGACTGGCCCCAGGGGTGGTGGAAACACGTCCGCCTCGTGGGTGCGCCTCAGGGAGGAGCCCAGAAGGACGTAAGCGTCTATTATAGAAGCGCAAAGGTTGCAGCGCAAGGCGCAGGGGGCGTCTGAAAAAGCGCGAGTGCAACTGCATAAGGAAGAGTTGGCGGAAGCGACCACGGGAGCGCGACAATTGGGACGAGGCCGAGGGAGAAGTTCGAGCCGAGAATCTGTCGGGGCTCAGGGAACGTCGTCGTCGGTTCCGGGGAGTGACGCCTCACGGACGCCGTCAACGGAGTCAACTAGAGGTAGATTAGTGTATCTGGGAAGGGGGCGAAAGAGAGGAGCGAGCCCAAAGAACCCAGGAGCGGGTCGATAATACATTATGGCACAGGGCGACAGACTATAGATATATACATCATCGTCGCTCTGATGTATATTGTAGCATTTGAAAATCTTCGACTAGACTCATATACACTAGTTGAGTTATTTGAATTTATATTATGAAAGAGGCGAAGGAAGTGATTGGGGAGACAAACCTGCGGGTTTGGCTTACTCCTTTCACTTGCCCTAGCAAAATTTATATTTGATTTTGTATGTAGTAATCATTATGTAGTAAGAATGAACGAGAAACAATATTTTGTAAATTTAATTTGTATGTAATAATCGTTAAACAGTGAGAGAGATAATATTTTGTGAATTTAATTTGTATGTAATTCATTATGCAATATCTATGGCAATATTTGTAAATAGTAGAATTATTATGTTATTTAGATTGGTTGGAAGAAATTTATTTGTTTTGTATACATCACCTTATACTCTTCTACAATTGGAGGGAAACATTATATGATTTCCCTTGGAGCGGTGTTACGGTATATGGCGCTGTATCCACAATATTAGTCCATTATGCAGTATGCAATATTAGTCCATTATGCAGTATGCAATATTAGTCCGTTATACTGTATGTAATATTAGTCCGTTGTGCAGCATGATATTTTAGATAAGGCATAATAACGCAGTGGTATTTAGGTAAGGAAGTTAAAACGCCCATATATTTTGCATCCATTCATTTTGTATAGTATGTAGCTCTACCTACGTAATTTTGTATTAGGTTATATGTAGATAGTTCCAGGGTAAGTTTATTCGGACCCTGGATTCCGTGCTTGCTGATATTAGCTTTAGTAGGGCTAGCATATAGGGACGCCGTCCTGGCCATTCAGCAGCCAGAGACGTGAACCATTACCATATATGGTAATAATTCGAGGAAAGGGAGCAAATAGGGCTACAATCCGGCCTCCTTATTGGACTAGCTGCTTCCAGGTTGGTCTAGTGCTAGCACGGACTGGAGAGCCAATAAGAAAGCGATTGAGTCACCCTATTGCATCATCCCATCCGGATCACCTATAAATTGGCGGTGTGCCGGTAGAATCTTCATCAATCTGTCACATGATACACCCCTGTTACAATTTACTTGCTGAGCTGTCTCTAATTTTGTATTTTTCTGCAATTTGCTAATTTTGATTAATTTCTTGGAATGATTTGCTAGTGCGATTACTTTGCTTGTGTTTCTCAATAATTCCTTCGATTACTGCAAATTACAATCGAACTATGATTTCTACCTTTGATTGATGGTTCTATGTGATTCTTTTCTGCGCAATAATCCCAAGGGATTCCTGAAACTGTCAGACTTTGTGATTTGCATGCGCCGCTACGGTAGCTATTAGCGTAATGGAGGGCTAAGGTGCCAGTGGGCGGTGGGCGCATCGGGGGGTTGGGCGACTAGGAGAGAGCGGAGGATTCAAAGCGGGCAACGCTGGCTAGGGTCACCGTTGCGGGCGGGTAACTTGCACTGCGGCACGCAGACCGATCGCCGGAACAGTATCTAGGGGGCTGATGATCCAGGTTTTGTCTCTATTTAGTATTAGGGGGGCAGGAATTGGGTTAGTTAGAAATCCTAGATGTACCCGGGAGAGGCCTGCGCGTATTAAAACGTTGAGTGTGGAGTACGAGTAGTGAATTGCACAATTGTAAACTGTGATTTCTAACGCTGATTGGTGTGTTATTGAAGTGTGCCTAAGATTACGAATGCTTAGATAGGCGCTCTTTTCCTTTGATTGATTTCTATTTCTTAGTTACAATAATTAGTTATTGATTAGGTCAAAGTAATACGGCAAATTAGGCTATTACTAGCGAAACCCGTTGCGTGATAAATTAGAATTACGTATTCTGGAACTCTTAGTAATTAGTACGCTGTTAAATATTTGTGACTGTAATTAATTAGTAAAAAATTAAGAATTAGTACGCAGCATAGCGGAGAGTAGCTAAGGTAATAATTAGTGTACTGTAAACTATTCACGCTGAGCGGTTATTTGCATTAGCGGACAATCAGCTAGAACGCACTATTCGGTACGCACGATACGCTAGTAATTTTGCTGGCCTAAAGCCAGTCGCGGGCAGTTTTAGACCCGGAGTGGTATTATCCACGTAGAAACAGATACTGTACCATTTTGATATTTTAAATATTCTCGCATTCACACATTACGTTAGGGAACCTCCAGTATTCGCGATTAGAAAGACGTAGGTAATAGCGTGCTTTAATAGTGATAAAATTAGGCGTAAGAATACTCTGAGTGCAAGGCCTCTCGCACTCGTCTTAAGTAAGCTTAGGGAGCCGACTCGGGTTTATTGTTTTGGTTATTCCCGCGTGGCTCATAGATTCGAACAGTTAGCTCTCTATCGAGCGATCGGTAGAGAAAGGAACAAGCGATTTTGCAGGAGTAGTGTAAAATTAGTAAAATATATTAGTGGACGGCAGATTAGCGCCATCTAACGGTAAGTAGCGGTTTTGTATTTAGCAACCCTTACAATTTAGTAATAGCACGCTCCTGATCCCCTTTACTTAACAGTAGAGCAGTCTTTGTGTCTTATTGGTTAGACGAGAACTTATTAGGTTGGCAGAAGGATATTAACGGGTATTGGTCTGTTCAACAGTTCTGCTGTTAGTATAGAGGTCGCGGTTGTTTATCACATTGTTTCTGGTCTTCATCATGTGTGACTTTCCCATTGTTAAACTCTGTGAGAAGCCCCAGTGCTCGTTCAGCACTATCGTTTATCACTTTGGTGGAGCAAACGTGGTCATTCAACTGAATGTAGGACAGATCGGAAGGCCACTCGGGGACGGGTTTGCTGAGGAAACTGGGCTCTATCCCAAAAAGACTGAAGAAGATGTAGCTGTCAGGTCCAATGAAGTCCTTCAGTTTCTTGTCCCCCCAATGATTCGCTGTTGGTTGCTGTTGTTGGCCAGATGTCTCCTTCCCCTGATATACTCGCAACTTCAACACCATCTCTTTCTTCTCTGTGACAGTTACTCGGTGGGAGAATAATGAAAGCGGCACGAGCCGCTCACTGAGATACCACAGATGATATTCACTATGTGAATGAAAAGCTAGCTACCACAAGCTCCTTCATCCCAGCTGGTAGAGTGCAACCCTCAGCCTTCTCAAAGAGTTTCAGTAATGCCAGATCCTCAGCAGGGGCATCTACTGCACTGGAGCAGCAGAGCCAATATCTGACATAAAACAATGCCAGATATACAGCTAGGTTCTCTATTGAATTAAGAGAGCTCTCATCAAAGTAGTCTACAAGTTGATGGCGGTAGAGGGTCAGCTTGAATGTGTAGATCATAGATGCCATCCATCGAGCATGATGAGTTGCTCCTGGGCTGTGTATTGGGAAACCATTAGGCAGGTGGCCACCCAACAGAAGCAGTGACAACTCGGCTATCTCTCTATAGTCAGCTCGTCTCGTGCTATCATCACTAGTCAGATACTTGATTAAAAACTCTCAAACATCGACCTGAAGGTTTTTGAGGAATCTTTGCTTGATCTCTGGTAGCTTATAGTTGGTTGTATTGATGGATGACCAAACCTGGCAGAGCGTTTTAAAACAGCTCTCGTTTGGTGACTCAGTTGGTCCATACACCACACGACATGCAGCTCCTCCCCATAGTTCTGATACATGATGGCGGCACGCTAGCTCCATAAGCTGCCTTTTTAGATGCCTCTCAAGACGCACAACTACACCTTTGTGTATACCAGAGTTGACATTTGTGGTATCAAACACCAGACCAACAATCTTTCTATCATCAATTTCTCTCATCATCAGCATCTCGATTATAGCATCTGCTTGAATCTCTGCAGTACCCTGTTCAATCTTGGGCACTCCGAGGAGAATCTCTTCTGTACCACCAACAAGAAGTATAGCAATGCGCTCTTCAGCACATCCAACATGGGTTAGGGGCTTCAACAGTTTACCATCCCAATGTAGTGTATAGCTGCTTACCATTGAGGATATTTTCTTCCGTAGAACTGCAGAGCCAACTTCTGTTCTTACTTGATCTCGTATTCTCTTTGTACTCATCACTGATACTGTGCACTCATCAAGATCTTTGTCTTGCGACTTGCAGACAGCACCAACAATCTCTGTTAACCCTCGATGGGAGATTTTATATTTATCTGCAATGAGTGAGAGAGATGGATATTTCAGTACAGATTTGTCTCTCTTATTTTTTGGTATTTGGTCTGGAGGAATATAATTGGGATCAAGCTCAGGATCTGAAGTACTGACTTCATCTCCATCCAGATCGATATATTGGCAGTTGTCAATGCTGAAGGATGATGTCTGAGAAAATATTCTCTTTTTCGCCTTCCTGTCCATCTTGGCAGTGTACTGTTTGTCTTTTGGCCCCAGAGAACCTTCTCTGTCAGGGTGTCTCATATTTTCCAACCATGCCCTGTTGGGGTGCATGTAAAGAGCGGACTGCGGACTGGCGGACTACGGACTGCGGTTTGCCGAAATCCACGCGGTTAATTTGAATTATCGACTTCCAAACTAGGAATCCGTTCTTTGTTGTCTGGACAAATAGCGGACTGAAGCCGGAAAATTGTAACGTGATTGGCTCAATCATTTACATAGGCCTAGGCTGAAAGGGAACTTAACGAATGAATCATCCCATTTGGCTTTTAAATGTTTACCATTGTGCAACACTGTAATACAGGAAATAATTATCCTATACAGTAATTACGTGCACTGTTGATTAAGGAACTACTTTACTAGTGGCGAACCTATACCCTGCAAATACAGTAGTAATCAGGTAATATTTTCCTAAACTTTCACATCAAGGCACTATCATCTTACGTAAACCTGGATGTATTATAGCTGTATAGTAAGTTTAGTTTTGGACGTTTAAGAATAGGCCTACTACACGTGCAATACGGCCGCCATCGATTACATTACTTATTATACTTAGTTTTAGTTTGAAGTAATCGAAAACTTCAACCGGCTGACCGGTAGGCCAACAGTACATGCCTGCTGTCGGCATAGCTTAATTGATACCGCACCGGTCAGCCGGTAGGCCTACTTAATTACTTACAGTATAATTATACTGTAGTAATGTTGGAAATATTGGAATATTGTTTGCGTTTCCATCTCTGTGTCACAATGAAAACATTTAAGCCAATAAGAGGATTCAGCAAAGTTCCCTTTGGGCCTATGTAAATGATTGAGCCAATCAGGTTACAATTTTCTGGCTTCATTCCGCCGTTTGTCCAGACAACAAAGAGCGGATTCTTACATTATAATGCTATAAATTCAAATTGACCGCGCATATTTGGGCTTTTAATTGACAATCCGCAGTCCGTAGTCCGCAGTCCGCAGTCCGCTCTTTACATGCACCCTGCCCTGTTGTTAACATTGACTTCATCCTGAGAATTTTCGATTTTCTTTTCATAAGCAGGACTAATGGCCCAGAATGTTTGAGACAGTTTGGTTTTGAAGCTTTCACGGAGGGTCACCTGCTGTGATGTGGTCTTCCTGCGGAATTTAAACAGTTTTGCCCATTCACCTTCAAGCTTGACAATCATATCAGAGAGGGATGACAGTGATTTAATCGTGATGTCGGTGCCTATCTTCTCCTTCCACCAAGTCTCTACTAACTTAGCAGCAGCTGTACAGGCATTTTTCTTAGAAGAAGATCGTTGGCCTTTCAAGTTCTCCTGGTTAGTGCGATGTATGAGGCGAAACTTCAGGAGGACGTGTTCATTGGTTGGTGGCTTGGAGCCCATAATCTCACGAAAAGGGGTGATATCCAGCTCATCTGGTTGCGAGAATAGGAATGGTTTTTCATTTCGTGCAGGACTTAATATAGACATATTAAATCATTTAACATTTGTAAAGCTACCAGTATGTCTTATTATATAATTTATCAACTGTAGCAAACCCAATTGAAATGTACATTTACATTTACAACATGCAAATTCACCATGAAGTAAAATTCAGTGCTACGTAGAGTAGGTACATACTTTCAGTTCTAAAACATGTGATAATCTTATCTCACTCTCGTTGTACTGTACATGTACACTGTATAGTTTCATTAAGCCTTTGCTCGCTCTGCTCTACCTTACAATTACATACTAAACAGTAATTATTACTTATTTGACCTGTCTGTCAGCCTTCTAGGTACTGTAGTGATAGACTGACATTGCAGGACCACCAGACACTGTGATTATCGTTTGTTTGTTTACAATAGGTATCTAGGCAACCCTACAAAATCAGCTGATCTGTCTCAGCTGTTTAGCTAAAAAAGCATGTTGTTAATACTCGTTAATACTCTATAATAATACTGTAGTAACCGTATAGCATTTTAATACTATAGAATCCTTATGTCGATCGTAATATTTAACCAAAAAATGTCTGAAAGGGATTTTTTTAGGATTATTTGAAAGAAATATCCATTTCCGTCCTTATTATTTAATACAAAATTTGTTCAACTTGCAGTTCTGCACATTTTGAATGGTCTATTAGTCTAATAAAGCTTGTGTTTCCAATGTTACGACAGTTACAGATGTATAATATCATAATTTCCTGGGCGCGGATGATTGCGATTGAGCAAAATCACAAAGGGGGTGAACCTACCGTATAGAACCACTGTACCCCATTGAAACTTAGTATACATGGTCAGGGCATGCATAGGCACTTTTCTGCCATCCTACATAAAGATTGGCCAACTTCGCCATTTTTTGGTACAGCCTAATCTACAAGCAGCTACTGATGGAGTGGATCAGCATGCATTCTTAACATTCCTCGGAGACTTTAATGCAAGTCTGCATCAATCACCTACATCGCCCTGGGTCTATAGCAATAGTGTTAACCGAAATTCTGTCCATCTTCAGGATTTTATCTCTGGAAATGGATTGTTTTCGGCTGGAACCCAGTTCAAGAAGCGAACTGGAAAGCTATGGACTCATAGTGGACCCAGTGGTCACAAGTCCCAGATAGACAATATTCTGTTTCGTAGGAAATACAGGAGCTCTATACAAGACTGTAATGCATTTACACTTCGACCCTTCTCCAGTGATCACCGCCTTATTGTGGCCAAGGTAAGACTTAGTCTGCGTGCTAGCAGAACAACGAAATCTGCCTTGCCGCGGCATGACTGGTCCTCTCTGTTGCAACAGCCAAGTGTGAGATCCAGCTTCACACTACAGCTGAGCAACAGGTATGAGGCTCTTGCCTCTGAGGCGGCCGATCACTGTGAGGGCTATACTGCCTTTACAGAAGCAGTTAAGTTAGCAGCTGCAGAAACAGTTCCTGTATACCCTCGAAACAGGAAAAGGGCGCCCTGGACTGACAACAAAATTCAGAAGTGCCGAAATGACCTTCATAAGGCGCAGAAAGAGTCCCGACTCAAACAGACTACAGCGGCCAAGAATGCAGTTAAGGCTGCATCTAGGTCCCTGAACAGGCAGTACTCTGCTAATCTACAGGAGCTAATAAACCAACAGGTTGATGCCATCAATGATGCTGACGACAGCAGGCAATCATCCCAGGCATGGAAATCGACCAATCTGCTTACTGGGCGGAAAAGCCAACCAACCACCAAGGTTAAGGCTGAATCACCAGCCGATCGCCTCAATGGTTGGAAAGCCCACTTTGAAAAGCTCCTCAATAATGACAGGGTATTGCCTGATAACTTTATAGAAGTAAAAGTGTCTGAGTCTGTACTCCCAGATATTCCCATTGGCGATATCTCCTTTGCAGAAGTGAAGGCTGCAGCAAAGAGCATTAAGACCAATCGTGCCAGTGGAGTAGATGGTGTTCCCCCTGAGGTCTTTAAAATAACTGAGTGTTTAAAGCTCATCTATCCCATCATAGTAGACATGTACCGAACAACAAGAGTCCCACAAGAAATGAAAACAAATAAGTTGGTGCCAGTTCCCAAGAAGGGCAACCTAACACTCTATGGTTCTTTTCGGGGAATCTCATTGATCTCGATTGCTGCAAAGCTATACAATAGGATTCTATTAAATCGCATCAGGGATCCCATTGAGAGACTGCTCCGTGGAAATCAGAATGGGTTCCGTAAAGGTCGTGGGACCTTCTTCAAGGCCTTTGATTCAGTCTCTCGCTCACGTATGTTCAGCATACTTTCATTATATGGGATTCCTGATAAAATTATTGCAGCAATCAGATCAGTATACGATGGTTCGACAACATTTGTGTCTACTGTTGACGGTGACACAGAACCATTTGAAGTGTTATGGGGCGTCCTCCAAGGAGACACACTTGCACCATTCTTGTTCATTATTGTGGTTGACTATGTTCTACGCATGTCCTTAGATCATTGTAATGATGATGGGGTGATGATAACTCCACCTACTGGCTCCAGAAGTCGAGGAAATCCTGCCAAGTACCTAACTGATCTAGACTTTGCTGATGACTTAGGAGTACTCTCAGAATCATTAGAGGGAGCCCAACGGCTCCTCAGCTCATTAGAACATGCTGCTTCTAGTGTTGGTCTTTTTATTAACTCCAGAAAGACCAAAATTCTGACAGTTAACTTTGAAAGTCCTCAGCAAGGATGAGCATAAGCTCAAAGGATGGTATGCTTGAGCATGTGGACGACTTCTGTTACCTGGGATCATGGATCCGGAAGTCAGGTGAGGACCTTCGAATACGTAAGGGAAAGGCATGGGCAGCCTTGAATAGGCTTTCCAGGATTTGGAAGTCCCCGAGAATTAATCGAAAACTTAAGGTCCTATTATTTAGAGCAGCAGTAGTTCCAGTACTCCTCTACGGGAGTCCATGCTGGGCTCTAACTGCTGAGGACACCAAATCTCTGGATGGCACATTCACAAGAATGCTACGCCGGGTTCATTGTGTCAAGTACAATGCACACATCTCCAACGAGACACTATATAACATTGGAGGTGTCTCATTGGTTCCCCCAAGCTTGACACTAGAACAAAATCGCCTCCGCTTTGCAGGACATTGCTTTCGCCGTGAGGACCAGCCAGTGCATAATCTTGTACTTTGGCAGCCTCATGGAGTGAATAAGCATGGTGGACAGCCCATGACTTTCTTGAGACGCATCTTAAAGGACACTGGCCTTAAAGATGCAGATGATCTAGCAAATGTCATGGGTGATAGGGAGTTGTGGCGGTGCAATTTTGTTGACAAGCCGGCACAGCATTCTTAAAAATGCAGCTGCAATGCAGCATGCCGATCCTAGTAGTAGTAGTGAGGGTAGGGGTGGGCGCTACTCCTATCTGCTACCCGAAGGTAGGGGTGGACGCTACTCCTATCTGCTACCCGAAGGTAGGGGTGGGCGCTACTCCTATCTGCTACCCGAATGTAGGGGTGGACGCTACTCCTATCTGCTACCCGAAGGTAGGGGTGGGCGCTACTACTATCTGCCGTCCGAAGGTAGAGGTTGGCGCTACTCCTATCTGCTACCCGAAGGTAGGGGTGGGCGCTACTCCTATCTGCTACCCGAATGTAGGGGTGGACGCTACTCCTATCTGCTACCCGAAGGTAGGGGTGGGCGCTACTACTATCTGCCGTCCGAAGGTAGAGGTTGGCGCTACTCCTATCTGCTACCCGAAGGTAGGGGTGGGCGCTACTCCTATCTGCTACCCGAATGTAGGGGTGGACGCTACTCCTATCTGCTACCCGAAGGTAGGGGTGGGCGCTACTACTATCTGCCGTCCGAAGGTAGAGGTTGGCGCTACTCCTATCTGCTACCCGAAGGTAGGGGTGGGCGCTACTCCTATCTGCTACCCGAAGGTAGGGGTGGACGCTACTCCTATCTGCCGTCCGAAGGTAGGGGTGGGCGCTACTCCTATCTGCTACCCGAAGGTAGGGGTGGGCGCTACTCCTATCTGCTACCCGAAGGTAGGGGTGGGCGCTACTCCTATCTGCTACCCGAAGGTAGGGGTGGGCGCTACTCCTATCTGCTACCCGAAGGTAGGGGTGGGCGCTACTCCTATCTGCTACCTGAGGGTAGGGGTGGACGCTACTCCTATCCCTTGTTTTGCTACCAGTAATTAACCTGGTACTCATTTTATCGACCCCAGTGGGGAAAGGCTGAGTGCAAAAAAAAATTATTTTTATTTAATTTTTATTTAGTTTTTTTTAGCTACAAGGGTTTAAAAAGAGTCTCCACCGATATTATACCAGTTACACCGCAGTTATTCTTCAACATTCTAGTGAATTTTTGGTACTAGTGTAAAGGTTAAATTGGTTTGGGAAATAGCTGAGATATGAGCAATCAAAAGTTGCATGGTTTTGCACTTGCGCGAGGCAATTTTATTTTCTTTAATAAATATACCATATTCTGGCACATTTTGTTTAAATCTCATACTTAGCTGGGCAACAATACTATTATGTAGCTATTCATACATTAACAAAATGTTCTAGGATATGATGTGCTTATTTATTAAAGTAAAATAGCCTCGCAAACTATCGTAGTGAAAAAGACGGTAGCCACTTCCAGGGACTGGACTGTAAGCACAGTCCCGGAACAGTCTGACTGTAAGCACTGTAGTAGGCACTGTACTGTAGTAGGCACTGTACTGTAGTAGGCACTGTACTGTAGTAGACACTGTACTGTAGTAGGCACTGTACTGTAGTAGGCACTGTACTGTAGTAGGCACTGTACTGTAGTAGGCACTGTACTGTAGTAGGCACTGTACTGTAGTCGTCACTGTACTGTAGTCGTCACTGTACTGTAGTCGTCACTGTACTGTAGTCGTCACTGTACTGTAGTAGGCACTGTACTGTAGTCGTCACTGTACTGTAGTAGGCACTGTACTGTAGTAGGCACTGTCCTGTAGTAGGCACTGTACTGTAGTAGGCACTGTACTGTAGTAGGCACTGTACTGTAGTAGGCACTGTACTGTAGTAGGCACTGTACTGTAGTAGGCACTGTACTGTAGTAGGGACTGTACTGTAGTAGGCACTGTACTGTAGTAGGCACTGTACAGTAGTAGGCACTGTACTGTAGTAGGCACTGTACTGTAGTCGTCACTGTACTGTAGTAGGCACTGTACTGTAGTCGTCACTGTACTGTAGTAGGCACTGTACTGTAGTAGGCACTGTACTGTAGTAGGCACTGTACTGTAGTAGGCACTGTACTGTAGTCGTCACTGTACTGTAGTAGGGACTGTACTGTAGTAGGCACTGTACTGTAGTAGGCACTGTACTGTAGTAGGCACTGTACTGTAGTAGACACTGTACTGTAGTAGGCACTGTACTGTAGTAGGCACTGTACTGTAGTAGGCACTGTACTGTAGTAGGCACTGTACTGTAGTAGGCACTGTACTGTAGTAGGCACTGTACTGTAGGCACTCTACTGTAGTAGGCACTGTACTGTAGTAGGCACTGTACTGTAGTAGGCACTGTACTGTAGTAGGCACTGTACTGTAGTAGGCACTGTACTGTAGTAGGCACTGTACTGTAGTAGGCACTGTACTGTAGTAGGCACTGTACTGTAGTAGGCACTGTACTGTAGTAGGCACTGTACTGTAGGCACTGTACTGTAGTAGGCACTGTACTGTAGTAGGCAGTGTACTGTAGTAGGCACTGTACTGTAGTAGGCACTGTACTGTAGTAGGCACTGTACTGTAGTAGGCACTGTACTGTAGTAGGCACTGTACTGTAGTAGGCACTGTACTGTAGTAGGCACTGTACTGTAGTAGGCACTGTACTGTAGTAGGCACTGTACTGTAGTAGGCACTGTACTGTAGTAGGCACTGTACTGTAGTAGGCACTGTACTGTAGTAGGCACTGTACTGTAGTAGGCACTGTACTGTAGTAGGCACTGTACTGTAGTAGGCACTGTACTGTAGTAGGCACTGTACTGTAGTAGGCACTGTACTGTAGTAGGCACTGTACTGTAGTAGGCACTGTACTGTAGTAGGCACTGTACTGTAGTAGGCACTGTACTGTAGTAGGCACTGTACTGTAGTAGGCACTGTACTGTAGTAGGCACTGTACTGTAGTAGGCACTGTACTGTAGTAGGCACTGTACTGTAGTAGGCACTGTACTGTAGTAGGCACTGTACTGTAGTAGGCACTGTACTGTAGTAGGCACTGTACTGTAGTAGGCACTGTACTGTAGTAGGCACTGTACTGTAGTAGGCACTGTACTGTAGTAGGCACTGTACTGTAGTAGGCACTGTACTGTAGTAGGCACTGTACTGTAGTAGGCACTGTACTGTAGTAGGCACTGTACTGTAGTAGGCACTGTACTGTAGTAGGCACTGTACTGTAGTAGGCACTGTACTGTAGTAGGCACTGTACTGTAGTAGGCACTGTACTGTAGTAGTCACTGTACCGTAGTAGGCACTGTACTGTAGTAGGCACTGTACTGCAGTCGTCACTGTACTGTAGTAGGCACTGTACTGTAGTAGGCACTGTACTGTAGTAGGCACTGTACTGTAGTAGGCACTGTACTGTAGTAGGCACTGTACTGTAGTAGGCACTGTACTGTAGTAGGTACTGTACTGTAGTAGGCACTGTACTGTAGTAGGCACTGTACTGTAGTAGGCACTGTACTGTAGTAGGCACTGTACTGTAGTAGGCACTGTACTGTAGTAGGCACTGTACTGTAGTAGGCACTGTACTGTAGTAGGCACTGTACTGTAGTAGGCACTGTACTGTAGTCGTCACTGTACTGTAGTAGGCACTGTACTGTAGTAGGCACTGTACTGTAGTCGTCACTGTACTGTAGTAGGCACTGTACTGTAGTAGGCACTGTACTGTAGTAGGCACTGTACTGTAGTAGGCACTGTACTGTAGTAGGCACTGTACTGTAGTAGGCACTGTACTGTAGTAGGCACTGTAGTGTAGTAGACACTGTACTGTAGTAGGCACTGTACTGTAGTAGGCACTGTACTGTAGTACGCACTGTACTGTAGTAGGCACTGTACTGTAGGTGGCACTGTACTGTAGTAGGCACTGTACTGTAGTAGGCACTGTACTGTAGTAGGCACTGTACTGTAGTAGGCACTGTACTGTAGTAGGCACTGTACTGTAGTAGGCACTGTACTGTAGTAGGCACTGTACTGTAGTAGGCACTGTACTGTAGTAGGCACTGTACTGTAGTAGGCACTGTACTGTAGTAGGCACTGTGCTGTAGTAGGCACTGTACTGTAGTAGGCACTGTACTGTAGTAGGCACTGTACTGTAGTAGGCACTGTACTGTAGTAGGCACTGTACTGTAGTAGGCACTGTACTGTAGTGGGCACTGTACTGTAGTAGGCACTGTACTGTAGTAGGCACTGTACTGTAGTAGGCACTGTACTGTAGTAGGCACTGTACTGTAGTAGGCAGTGTACTGTAGTAGGCACTGTACTGTAGTAGGCACTGTACTGTAGTAGGCACTGTACTGCAGTAGGCAGTTTAATCAAAGTTCATTGTATATAATATTCATCGTTGGCATTTATTCTAAATAGTGTCAATTATCTAAATATTCATAATTTAAAATATTTACCAATATGTTAATTAAAACAATTTTATACCTAGAAAACTAAAATATACAGTACACATTAAAATAGAACATAGGAATACCATTTAACTAGGCCTCTATATTTACAAGTCCTTTATATTCCATATGAAGGGCACATTGATGGAAGAGATTTTTTCCACATTGCTTTGCGCCACCTGGCGTTTGTAACATCAGCAATTATTTTCGCCATCTAGCGTTATAATTATGTTGTCAATATCTTCTGTCTCGTTTGCGACATCTTGTGTATATATTCTGTCGTCAATCCATTGTGCCATCTCGCGTCTAACTTTATCTTGCATAGGTTGTATTTCATTGAACAGCTGGTGGTTCCCGCCTTCATATACCTAAAGGTTAAATAAATAAATCAATGTAATTTTATATCAACGTAGATTAATGTATATGATGTAAGTTGACGACAGATGCGCCAGT
>JAUCBJ010000248.1:0-17761 GCA_032718475.1 Nemertoderma westbladi | reverse complement strand
AGCAGGTTACGGTGGCACGTTATTTGAACCAAGACAATAAACTAAACAAAATAGAACAGGTTACAGTTTTATTTTTGAGAGTAAAAACTCTGTTATTTGCGTTCAATTTCCCCTGGATAGGAATGAATTTTTGGCGTCCAGTTTCCCAGCCCCCCCCCCACCCCCCCCCCCCCCCCTAACTGACCACTTCGTACGCCCATCCTTCATTATTGGAAATGGAATAATATATATTTTCAATTATAATACTATGATATTCTATATATATTATATAGGTTTAAAGATTAATATTTTATCTCTACCAACTACGTACCGGTACAATAGGGTACATGTTGTATAAATTAATTAATCTTAATGTTACATATCCCGGGATTGAATTAATTAATTATATGAAACTTATTACTCGAATTCCCCAAACATCCTCAGTTTTATAACCAAGAATACCAAATGCGATTAGTGAGAATAACGATAACCCTTCTGCCTTCCCATCAGGTTATCTGTAACATCAATTTTTATTAATTCATCTCATTTCATTCGTCCAACCCGTCACACCTTTAGATGTGTTACTTTTTTCTTTCAATTACTGTTTTCTTTCAATTTATATTTACCATTTCAGGGGACAGGCAAGTACAGAGTTGTTACTTTGGTTGTTATATATTCTATAATAATCCGATTTATTTGTATAAATTAGAAAAACGCATACAGTCGCCCAAGGCCGGACAGCCGGAGACATGAAGGCTCCACTTTTGATTGCTGCTACCCGAGGGTTGGCGGTAGGGGTGGGCGGGGGCGCTTCTCCTATCACTTGTTTTGTTCCCAGTAATTTATGGGCGCAGTGGCGGTACGGCTAATGTCGCGTTACGGAAAGTCGCGTTACGGCTAATTTTCAGAGTAGCCGTAACGCGACTTTGAAAGTCGCGGTACGGCTACTCAAAAAGTCGCGTTCGGCAATTGGCGTACGCTAATCTATTGTCTTGGTTCTTACATAGGGAATCATTATCAATATTATTCTATGGTGTTTACGTACAGATGAGAAAGGTTCGAAAAATTTAATGTAATAATGTTTTACAGCATGGGAGTATCCAGGGGGGGGGGGGGGGGGATTTTAACTAAAAAAACTTAATTTATTAATTATTGTATTATTATTGTTGTATTGAGTACCACAGTACACAGTACCATAGGTATATTGGTCGAAAGTATATCAGTATATTGCCGAAATATTGCACTTTGAATTTATCATTATAATAATCAAATCAAAAGTATCTAAAACTAAAGCTCTTGAATTAGCCAGTCATCGCCCGCGTATGGCATTTGGTTCGGTGGTGGGGTGGGTTGGAATGGTTCGGCCACGAAGGGGTGGTTCGGGTGGTGGGTTGGGAAGAAATGGTTCGGCCGCGAAGGGGTGGTTCACTACACCAACATGCCAGTCGGGATCACCACCCCCTCCCAATGCAGCTGGACCTTCAACTGGGTGATCGGCGGTTGGAAGGACGGCCATTGCCTGCTTGTCAGTCCCCAAACAGAACGCCATATGGTCCAGGTAGCGAGCCAGGCGTTGGTTAACAACATCGATATGAAGTAGTGGAATATGTTCCACAAAACCATTCATTGCTTCTTTGGCTGCTATTATTGGCTGTAATCCGTATCTGTGCTTGAGGCTGTGACTAAGAATACCATAGAATACAATATTATATTGAATGTGAGGTTGTCGAAGAACATACAGTATGAAAGATGGTAAAATCCCCCCCCCCCCCCCCCCCACCCCCGGAGACTCCCATGCTGTAAAACATTATTACATTACATTTTTCGGACCTCATCTGTACGTAAACACCATAGAATAATATTGATAATGATTCCCTATGTAAAACCAAGACAATAGATTAGCCGTAACGCGACAATTAGCCGTAACGCGACTTTTAGAGTAGCCGTACCGCGACTTTGAAAGTCGCGTTACGGCTAATCTCCCAAAAAATTAGCCGTAACGCGACATTAGCCGTAACGCGACATTAGCCCTAACGCGACATTAGCCGTAACGCGACATTAGCCGTAACGCGACATTAGCCGTAACGCGATATTAGCCGTAACGCGACATTAGCCGTAATGCGACATTAGCCGTAACGCGACATTAGCCGTAACGCGACATTAGCCGTAACGCGACATTAGCCGTAACGCGACATTAGCCGTAACGCGACGAAACCAATTTATGTGGTACTCAATTATACTGGTACTTGTGCAATCTATATATTAAATATAACATAATATTTTTCTCTATTAAACTTTCTCCGTTAAATAGTGAGCCAATTAAAAACGCTGACCTTGAAAATGAATCAATAGATTCATATAGATCTTTAATACTTGTGATGAGTAATTATTATATATACTAGCAATAAGTATACCCTACCTACTTGATTTCTACATTCAATCATCAATCCGGGTAATTTACCTATAGTCCATAATATGGCGTTAAATAGGGGTTAATAACATTTAAAATACAAATCGGTAATAAAGTGCCCTTTTTTTATTTGCAGATTTGTAAAGCAATATAAATGTCACTTTACAATTTTTACTAATAAAATAGTTGCCGAAAATATTTTTGTAATTTTTAGTTACAGACTTGTGTTAATAGTCTTGAAGAAATGCCCCCTGGCTTTTTTGTACAAGTTAACAACAAGACAAAATGGGAATACTCATTCGTTAAGAACTGCTGCTTACTGGGTGGGGGCAAACATTGCTGGTAATTTAGTGAATCTACCCATCTGTGGTCGTCGCCTTTGGCTGTAGACTATCCCACTGTCTCCTTGGGAAGTATGATTTATAAAATATCGACAATGTAATTGTTTATGCTAATTAGTGAAATGTAATACAATTATTTATGTCCCACTTCTTAAGAAATAAACGAGAAATGGAATTCATAATTTGGAAATATATGAATCGCTTCGCAACTTCATGGATTCCAAACCCCAATACCCAATGTATTCCAAACCACAATACCCAATGGATTCCAAACCCCAATACTCAGGGATTCCAAACCCCAATACTCCATGAATCCCAAATCCCAATACTCCATGGATTCCAAACCCCAATACTCCATGGATTCCAAACCCCAATACTCCATGAATCCCAAACCCCAATACTCCATGGATTCCAAACCCCAATACTCCATGAATCCCAAACCCCAATACTCATGGATTCCAAACCCCAATACTCCATGAATCCCAAATCCCAATACTCAATGGATTCCAAACCCCAATACTCCATGGATTCCAAACCCCAAAACTCCATGGATTCCAAAGCCCAATACTCCATGAATCCCAAACCCAAAAACTCCATGGATTCCAAACCCCAATACTCCATGAATCCCAAACCCCAATACTCCATGGATTCCAAACCCCAATACTCCATGAATCCCAAACCCCAATACTCCATGGATTCCAAACCCCAATACTCCATGAATCCCAAACCCCAATACTCCATGAATCCCAAACCCCAATACTCCATGGATTCCAAACCCCAAAACTCCATGGATTCCAAACCCCAATACTCCATGAATCCCAAACCCCAATACTCCATGGATTCCAAACCCCAATACTTCATGAATCCCAAACCCCAATACTCCATGAATCCCAAACCACAATACTCCATGGATTCCAAATCACAATACTCCATGAATCCCAAACCCCAATACTCCATGGATTCCAAACCCCAATACTCCATGGATCCCAAATCCCAATACTCATGGATTCCAAACCCCAATACTCCATGGATTCCAAACCCCAATACTCATGGATTCCAAACCCCAATACTCCATGAATTCCAAATCCCAATACTCCATGGATTCCAAACCCCAATACTCCATGGATTCCAAACCCCAAAACTCCATAAATTCCAAACCCCAATACTCCATGAATCCCAAATCCCAATACTCCATGGATTCCAAACCCCAATACTCCATGGATTCCAAACCCCAAAACTCCATGGATTCCAAACCCCAATACTCCATGAATCCCAAACCCCAATACTCCATGGATTCCAAACCCCAATACTCTATGAATCCCAAACCCCAATACTCCATGGATTCCAAACCCCAAAACTCCATGGATTCCAAACCCCAATACTCCATGAATCCCAAACCCCAATACTCCATGGATTCCAAACCCCAATACTCCATCAATCCCAAACCCCAATACTCCATGGATTCCAAACCCCAATACTCCATGGATTCCAAACCCCAATACTCCATGAATCCCAAACCCCAATACTCCAGGGATTCCAAACCCCAATACTCCATGGATTCCAAATCCCAATACCCAATGGATCCCAAATCCCAATACTCATGGATTCCAAACCCCAATACTCCATGAATCCCAAACCCCAATACTCCATTGATTCCAAACCCCAATACTCCATGAATCCCAAACCCCAATACTCCATGAATCCCAAACCACAATACTCCATGGATTCCAAATCACAATACTCCATGAATCCCAAACCCCAATACCAAATCCCAATACTCATGGATTCCAAACCCCAATACTCCATGAATCCCAAACCCCAATACTCCACATGGATTCCAATCCCCAATACTCCATGAATCCCAAACCCCAATACTCCATGGATTCTAAACCCCAATACTCCATGAATCCCACACCCCAATACTCTATGAATCCCAAACCCCAATACTCCATGGATTCCAAATCACAATACTTCATGAATCCCAAACCCCAATACTCCATGGATTCCAAACCCCAATACTCCATGGATCCCAAATCCCAATACTCATGGATTCCAAACCCCAATACTCCACATGAATTCCAAACCCCAATACTCCATGAATCCCAAACCCCAATACTCCATGGATTCCAAACCCCAATACTCCATGGATTCCAAATCCCTATACTCCATGGATTCCAAACCCCAATACTCCATGAATCCCAAACCCCAATACTCCATGGATTCCAAATCCCAATACTCCTTGAATCCCAAACCCCAATACTCCATGGATTCCAAACCCCAATACTCCATGAATCCCAAACCCCAATACTCCAGGGATTCCAAACCCCAATACTCCATGGATTCCAAATCCCAATACCCAATGGATCCCAAATCCCAATACTCATGGATTCCAAACCCCAATACTCCATGAATCCCAAACCCCAATACTCCATTGATTCCAAACCCCAATACTCCATGAATCCCAAACCCCAATACTCCATGAATCCCAAACCACAATACTCCATGGATTCCAAATCACAATACTCCATGAATCCCAAACCCCAATACCAAATCCCAATACTCATGGATTCCAAACCCCAATACTCCATGAATCCCAAACCCCAATACTCCACATGGATTCCAATCCCCAATACTCCATGAATCCCAAACCCCAATACTCCATGGATTCTAAACCCCAATACTCCATGAATCCCACACCCCAATACTCTATGAATCCCAAACCCCAATACTCCATGGATTCCAAATCACAATACTTCATGAATCCCAAACCCCAATACTCCATGGATTCCAAACCCCAATACTCCATGGATCCCAAATCCCAATACTCATGGATTCCAAACCCCAATACTCCACATGGATTCCAAACCCCAATACTCCATGAATCCCAAACCCCAATACTCCATGGATTCCAAACCCCAATACTCCATGGATTCCAAATCCCTATACTCCATGGATTCCAAACCCCAATACTCCATGAATCCCAAACCCCAATACTCCATGGATTCCAAATCCCAATACTCCTTGAATCCCAAACCCCAATACTCCATGGATTCCAAACCCCTATACTCCATGGATTCCAAACCCCAATACTCCATGGATTCCAAATCCCAATACCAAATGGATTCCAAACCCCAATACTCCATGGATTCCAAATCCCAATACTCCATGGATTCCAAACCCCAATACTCCATGAATCCCAAACCCCAATACTCCATGGATTCCAAATCCCAATACTCCATGAATCCCAAATCCCAATACTCCATGGATTCCAAATCCCAATCTCCATGAATCCCAAACCCCAATACTCCATGGATTCCAAACCCCAATACTCCATGGATTCCAAATCCCAATACTCCTTGAATCCCAAACCCCAATACTCCATGGATTCCAAACCCCTATACTCCATGGATTCCAAACCCCAATACTCCATGGATTCCAAATCCCAATAACAAATGGATTCCAAACCCCAATACTCCTATGGATTCCAAATCCCAATACTCCATGGATTCCAAACCCCAATACTCCATGAATCCCAAACCACAATACTCCATGGATTCCAAATCCCAATACTCCATGAATCCCAAACCCCAATACTCTATGGATTCCAAATCCCAATACTCCATGAATCCCAAACCCCAATACTTCATGAATCCCAAACCCCAATACTCCATGGATTCCAAATCCCAATACTCCTTGAATCCCAAACCCCAATACTCCATGGATTCCAAACCCCAATACTCCATGAATCCCAAACCACAATACTCCATGGATTCCAAATCCCAATACTCCATGAATCCCAAACCCCAATACTCTATGGATTCCAAATCCCAATACTCCATGAATCCCAAACCCCAATACTTCATGAATCCCAAACCCCAATACTCCATGGATTCCAAATCCCAATACTCCTTGAATCCCAAACCCCAATACTCCATGGATTCCAAATCCCTATACTCCATGGATTCCAAACCCCAATACTCCATGGATTCCAAATCCCAATACCAAATGGATTCAAAACCCCAATACTCCATGGATTCCAAATCCCAATACTCCATGAATCCCAAACCCCAATACTCCATGAATCCCAAACCCCAATACTCCATGGATTCCAAACCCCTATATCCATGGATTCCAAATCCCAATACCAAATGGATTCCAAACCCCAATACTCCATGGATTCCAAACCCCTATACTCCATGGATTCCAAACCCCAATACTCCATGGATTCCAAATCCCAATACCAAATGGATTCCAAACCCCAATACTCCATGGATTCCTAATCCCAATCCTCCATGAATCCCAAACCCCAATACTCCATGAATCCCAAACCCCAATACTCCATGGATTCCAAATCCCAATACTCCTTGAATCCCAATCCCCAATACTCCATGGATTCCAAACCCCAATACTCCATGGATTCCAAATCCCAATACCAAATGGATTCCAAACCCCAATACTCCATGGATTCCAAATCCCAATACTCCATGGATTCCAAACCCCAATACTCCATGAATCCCAAACCCCAATACTCCATGGATTCCAAATCCCAATACCAAATGGATTCCAAACCCCAATACTCCATGAATCCCAAACCCCAATACTCCATGGATTCCAAATCCCAATACTCCATGAATCCCAAACCCCAATACTCCATGGATTCCAAACCCCAATACTCCATGGATTCCAAATCCCAATACTCATGGATTCCTAACTCCAATACTCCACATGGATTCCAAACCCCAATTCTCCATGAATCCCAAACCCCAATACTCCATGGATTTCAAACCCCAATACTCCATGGATTCCAAATCCCAATACTCCTTGAATCCCAAACCCCAATACTCCATGGATTCCAAATCCCAATACTCATGGATTCCAAACTCCAATACTCCACATGGATTCCAAACCCCAATTCTCCATGAATCCCAAACCCCAATACTCCATGGATTCCAAACCCCTATACTCCATGGATTCCAAACCACAATACTCCATGGATTCCAAATCCCAATACCAAATGGATTCCAAACCCCAATACTCCATGGATTCCAAATCCCAAATACTCAATGGATTCCAAACCCCAATACTCCATGGCTTCCAAATCCCAATACTCCATGGATTCCAAACCCCAATACTCCATGAATCCCAAACCCCAATACTCCATGGATTCCAAATCCCAATACTCCATGAATCCCAAACCCCAATACTCCATGAATCCCAAACCCCAATACTCCATGGATTCCAAATCCCAATACTCCTTGAATCCCAAACCCCAATACTCCATGGATTCCAAACCCCTATACTCCATCGATTCCAAACCCCAATACTCCATGGATTCCAAATCCCAATACCAAATGGATTCCAAACCCCAATACTCCATGGATTCCAAATCCCAAATACTCAATGGATTCCAAACCCCAATACTCCATCGCTTCCAAATCCCAATACTCCATGGATTCCAAACCCCAATACTCCATGAATCCCAAACCCCAATACTCCATGGATTCCAAATCCCAATACTCCATGAATCCCAAATCCCAATACTCCATGGATTCCAAATCCCAATCTCCATGAATCCCAAACCCCAATACTCCATGGATTCCAAACCCCAATACTCCATGGATTCCAAATCCCAATACTCCTTGAATCCCAAACCCCAATACTCCATGGATTCCAAACCCCTATACTCCATGGATTCCAAACCCCAATACTCCATGGATTCCAAATCCCAATACCAAATGGATTCCAAACCCCAATACTCCATGGATTCCAAATCCCAATACTCCATGGATTCCAAACCCCAATACTCCATGAATCCCAAACCACAATACTCCATGGATTCCAAATCCCAATACTCCATGAATCCCAAACCCCAATACTCTATGGATTCCAAATCCCAATACTCCATGAATCCCAAACCCCAATACTTCATGAATCCCAAACCCCAATACTCCATGGATTCCAAATCCCAATACTCCTTGAATCCCAAACCCCAATACTCCATGGATTCCAAACCCCTATACTCCATGGATTCCAAACCCCAATACTCCATGGATTCCAAATCCCAATACCAAATGGATTCAAAACCCCAATACTCCATGGATTCCAAATCCCAATACTCCATGAATCCCAAACCCCAATACTCCATGAATCCCAAACCCCAATACTCCATGGATTCCAAACCCCTATATCCATGGATTCCAAATCCCAATACCAAATGGATTCCAAACCCCAATACTCCATGGATTCCAAACCCCTATACTCCATGGATTCCAAACCCCAATACTCCATGGATTCCAAATCCCAATACCAAATGGATTCCAAACCCCAATACTCCATGGATTCCAAATCCCAATCCTCCATGAATCCCAAACCCCAATACTCCATGAATCCCAAACCCCAATACTCCATGGATTCCAAATCCCAATACTCCTTGAATCCCAATCCCCAATACTCCATGGATTCCAAACCCCAATACTCCATGGATTCCAAATCCCAATACCAAATGGATTCCAAACCCCAATACTCCATGGATTCCAAATCCCAATACTCCATGGATTCCAAACCCCAATACTCCATGAATCCCAAACCCCAATACTCCATGGATTCCAAATCCCAATACCAAATGGATTCCAAACCCCAATACTCCATGAATCCCAAACCCCAATACTCCATGGATTCCAAATCCCAATACTCCATGAATCCCAAACCCCAATACTCCATGGATTCCAAACCCCAATACTCCATGGATCCCAAATCCCAATACTCATGGATTCCAAACTCCAATACTCCACATGGATTCCAAACCCCAATTCTCCATGAATCCCAAACCCCAATACTCCATGGATTTCAAACCCCAATACTCCATGGATTCCAAATCCCAATACTCCTTGAATCCCAAACCCCAATACTCCATGGATTCCAAACCCCTATACTCCATGGATTCCAAACCACAATACTCCATGGATTCCAAATCCCAATACCAAATGGATTCCAAACCCCAATACTCCATGGATTCCAAATCCCAAATACTCAATGGATTCCAAACCCCAATACTCCATGGCTTCCAAATCCCAATACTCCATGGATTCCAAACCCCAATACTCCATGAATCCCAAACCCCAATACTCCATGGATTCCAAATCCCAATACTCCATGAATCCCAAACCCCAATACTCCATGAATCCCAAACCCCAATACTCCATGGATTCCAAATCCCAATACTCCTTGAATCCCAAACCCCAATACTCCATGGATTCCAAACCCCTATACTCCATCGATTCCAAACCCCAATACTCCATGGATTCCAAATCCCAATACCAAATGGATTCCAAACCCCAATACTCCATGGATTCCAAATCCCAATACTCCATGAATCCCAAACCCCAATACTCCATGAATCCCAAACCCCAATACTCCATGGATTCCAAATCCCAATACTCCTTGAATCCCAAACCCCAATACTCCGTGGATTCCAAACCCCAATACTCCATGGATTCCAAATCCCAATAACAAATGGATTCCAAACCCCAATACTCCATGGATTCCAAACCCCTATACTCCATGGATTCCAAACCCCAATACTCCATGGATTCCAAATCCCAATACCAAATGGATTCCAAACCCCAATACTCCATGGATTCCAAATCCCAATACTCCATGGATTCCAAACCCCAATACTCCATGAATCCCAAACCCCAATACTCCATGGATTCCAAATCCCAATACCAAATGTATTCCAAACCCCAATACTCCATGAATCCCAAACCCCAATACTCCATGGATTCCAAATCCCAATACTCCATGAATCCCAAACCCCAATACTCCATGGATTCCAAACCCCAATACTCCATGGATCCCAAATCCCAATACTCATGGATTCCAAACCCCAATACTCCACATGGATTCCAAACCCCAATACTCCATGAATCCCAAACCCCAATACTCCATGAATCCCAAACCCCAATACTCCATGGATTCCAAATCCCAATACCAAATGGATTCCAAACCCCAATACTCCATGAATCCCAAACCCCAATACTCCATGGATTCCAAATCCCAATACTCCATGAATCCCAAACCCCAATACTCCATGGATTCCAAACCCCAATACTCCATGGATCCCAAACCCCAATACTCATGGATTCCAAACCCCAATACTCCACATGGATTCCAAACCCCAATACTCCATGAATCCCAAACCCCAATACTCAATGGATTCCAAACCCCAATACTCCATGGATTCCAAATCCCTATACTCCATGGATTCCAAACCTCAATACTCCATGAATCCCAAACCCCAATACTCCATGAATCCCAAACCCCAATACTCCATGGATTCCAAATCCCAATACTCCTTGAATCCCAAACCACAATACTCCATGGATTCCAAACCCCTATACTCCATGGATTCCAAACCCCAATACTCCATGGATTCCAAATCCCAATACTCCTTGAATCCCAAACCCCAATACTCCATGGATTCCAAACCCCAATACTCCATGAATTCCAAATCCCAATACCAAATGGATTCCAAACCCCAATACTCCATGGATTCCAAACCCCTATACTCCATGGATTCCAAACCCCAATACTCCATGGATTCCAAATCCCAATACCAAATGGATTCCAAACCCCAATACTCCATGGATTCCAAATCCCAATATTCAATGGATTCCAAACCCCAATACTCCATGAATCCCAAACCACAATACTCCATGGTTTCCAAACCCCAATACTCCATGAATCCCAAACCCCAATACTCCATGGTTTCCAAACCCCAATACTCCATGGATTCCAAATCCCAATACTCCATAGATTCCAATTCCCAATACTCCATGAATCCCAAATCCCAATACTCCATGGATTCCAAACCCCAATACTCCATGGATTCCAAATTCCAATACACAATATCACCAAGCTAAACCGAATACACTGTAACACCTAATACACTGTAACACGTAATACACTGTAACACCTAATACACTGTAACACCTAATACACTGTAATACCTAATACACTGTAACACGTAATACACTGTAACACCTAATACACTGTAACACCTAATACACTGTAACACCTAATACACTGTAATACCTAATACACCACATTAACTCCAGAAACTAATTGAATAAACTAAATCGTTCATCAGTCTTGTAAGTTGCAACTGTTTGCTATATAACGATAAAAAACTATAAAACATAACAAAAGGATAAAGTGAAATAAAGTTATGGATGCTATGTACTACAGCAACATGTACTAGTTATACTAGCATTCCACCACTAACTATTCAAGAAAGTAACAAACTAAAACACAATCGCAAAAAGTACTACTAATAGCGAGCAGGTCTTGAGCCTGCTATGGGTTATAGATGGGTAAAACGCTGAGCCTTATCCCACTTTCCCTTTTTGTGCCATACAAGTGGAAAACAGAATAAATAATGTAAAATAAATAATAGGGGTGTTGAAATAATTAATTTAAGTCGTTGATGGGCCTTGACTTATAATGGGAATAAATAAATATGTACCAGCGTTTTGTTTCCTGTGTTTCACAATGTCTTATTCCTTTCTGTTGTTCCCTAAACATCACTTTATGCTATGAATGAGCACAGCTTCCGGGGCTTAGCCTTCCATTAACGCCAACGTTTTACTCTTTACACCCGGGGCGTCTGTATTTTATTGATCGTAAGGCTTTTCCTACCATCTTCCCTTACATACGAATTCTAAAAGAGTTGTCATTTTAAACATTTAATTTATGGCCGTGGATATCTGGCGGGAAATGTTCTTCTTACATGTTTTGACAAATTGGTTGTTCATTTAATATTTGCTCACCCTGCACGTTTGCTACCCATATTTATTCAGTGTGTACACTGTAGTGCAGTGCTGTGGGCACGTTTGCTACCCATATCTATTCAGTGTGTACACTGTAGTGCAGTGCTGTGGGCATGTTTGCTACCCATATCTATTCAGTGTGTACACTGTAGTGCAGTGCTGTGGGCACGTTTGCTACCCATATCTATTCAGTGTGTACACTGTAGTGCAGTGCTGTGGGCACGTTTGCTACCCATATCTATTCAGTGTGTACACTGTAGTGCAGTGCTGTGGGCATGTTTGCTACCCATATCTATTCAGTGTGTACACTGTAGTGCAGTGCTGTGGGCATGTTTGCTACCCATATCTATTCAGTGTGTACACTGTAGTGCAGTGCTGTGGGCACGTTTGCTACCCATATCTATTCAGTGTGTACACTGTAGTGCAGTGCTGTGGGCATGTTTGCTACCCATATCTATTCAGTCTGTACACTGTAGTGCAGTGCTGTGGGCACGTTTTGCACCTTCGAATGCGCAGGTTTGCGCTCTGCAGTGTGCACGTTAATATTGTGTGGGGCAATTCACTCCCTTTAAGTAATAGAATTAAGAAAAAGATTATACTCTGCAATTATTTTCGTCCATTTAAACACGGTTCATATTACCCGATGTAGTTTATGGTGGCTTCAGATGTCAAATTAATTTATACAGGATCAAGAAAATTACAAAAACAATATATTATTTTTCTCCAACAGGAGGTGTCGGGGCAAATAACAGCAAATTACAAGAAAAGGTGAAACAGTAACCTGTGCTGTTCTTGTTGACGCTCGTTTATTGTTTTGGTTAGAATAACTTACAACTATAACCTTTTCCTTTCCCTTAATTTCGAATTAACATTGTTAATTCTCCGTGATGGGATAGTTCCACGTGTTTTGTCCCCCGTGATGGGATAGTTCCACGTGTTTTGTCCCCCGTGATGGGATAGTTCCACGTGTTTTGTCCCCCGTGATGGGATAGTTCCACGTGTTTTGTCCCCCGTGATGGGATAGTTCCACGTGTTTTGTCCCCCGTGATGGGATAGTTCCACGTGTTTTGTCCCCCGTGATGGGATAGTTCCACGTGTTTTGTCCCCCGTGATGGGATAGTTCCACGTGTTTTGTCCCCCGTGATGGGATAGTTCCACGTGTTTTGTCCCCCGTGATGGGATAGTTCCACGTGTTTTGTCCCCCGTGATGGGATAGTTCCACGTGTTTTGTTCCCTGCGATAGTTCCACGTGTTTTGTTCCCTGCGATAGTTCCACGTGTTTTGTTCCCTGCGATAGTTCCACGTGTTTTGTTCCCTGCGATAGTTCCACGTGTTTTGTTCCCTGCGATAGTTCCACGTGTTTTGTTCCCTGCGATAGTTCCACGTGTTTTGTTCCCTGCGATAGTTCCACGTGTTTTGTTCCCTGCGATAGTTCCACGTGTTTTGTCCCCTGCTTTTCGTATACTAGTGTGACTGTGTGTAGGCCTACAAACTGTGCTCACTGGGTAATGTGTATGCCGACACAATCACCGCGCAGGCACAACATTGCAGATGCAGATGTTATATTTGATCCGTACTCAGTTTACCAATATTGCCAAGTACTCAAATTTTCCAAAAAATTGTCTCTCTAATTTGTGGACACCGGAGGTAAAAAATAAAACACCAAAATGATGCAGGTAGACTGACTTTTAATAACCGTTCAGGTTTGTAAAATCTTTGTATTGAAAATGAAAGTTAACAATGCGTATCAAAGGTCAATATGGATGCATAAATTATGCACCAATGTATTTGAAATTCTGCATTACTAATTGACCTGGTCAGTGTTTGGGCATTAGCTAAGTGGGCAGATGTGAGCCCGCATAACCAATGAGATTGAGTTTAGTTCAAAGCAACCTGTTACCAGCTCCAGACAGGGGAGATTTGACAACAGGATATTTGATTCCATCAAGAAAGATGTTGGTGAGGTACATCATATTATCCTCTTATGTATAATGAGATGTCCCTATAATGGCGCGTAATGTTGTTATGATTTTACTGGATTGACTATTTTACTTATTTTTACTAGATTTTTATTAGTTATATTATTATTTTCGACCTCTGATGCCCAACATCTTTTAGTTCATTTTCTGAACTTCTCATCAACAAATCCAAGGATCACATAAAACATACAACACATATAACAACCTTCTGTTGTCCATTCATTCGTTTGTTGGAACTAAGGGTAACACGTGAAGTATAGCATCAATTTTACAGCATTTGAATTTCTATAAGCCATTCATTCTTTTTTTAAGAACGGACCACAGACGATTCTTGAGCTCTATCTCTTTTTAGACGCTTTTTCTCACCCAACGGCGGGCGGCACTTTGAAGTGATCCCGCCGAGCATGTGATAACATTCTAAACTAACAAGTTTAAGTTAATAAAATTTTAACTAATTTTATAAACTAATTTTAGTACAATTTGGTGAGTTTATGCATTCAGTGTATAACTTATGAAGTTATGGGTGCCTTTACTTGATTATAGTCCCATTTCAAAGCTAAAAGATGGGTCGTTAAATTACAAAAGAAAATTCATATTAATTAAGCTTTTAAGCTTAATTATGCATAAATTAACTTAATGAATGAGGACAAATGACGAAACAGTAGAAACACTGTTTCTCCTTTAGTTCTCGATGGATTTTCAAAATTCTTTTTGTGTTTTGATGAGAATTATACCCGCCTCAAAATGAGCGAGCAGAATTTCTATAGACCTCACAGTTTTTGAATTATAACAAATTTTGTAAGTTTTCGACGAAAAATTCAGAATATGTGGGAAAAAGCCACCATAACTTGTTTTCAAAATTTTTTCAGATTTTTGTTCGTTCATTTTATCGGACAGTTTGTGAGCATTCCAAAACAAAATTTGTCCGAATGTCAGTATTATTTTGACTGACTAACGGACGGACGGACTGACATCCATAAAGACAGACACGATTTCGGCAAATGTAAAAAACGAATGATATCTCTGACAAAGAAAACTTAGACTTAGAACGGAAATATTAGCTGGGTTGTGTACTTTCTTACATTTGGACGGACAGACAGACAAGTGGACAGACAGACAGTACACAACCCTAGAGTCCATATCTATATTCTGCAAAATCTAAAAACTAACTTGGGAAATTAAATTATGGAATTAAAACAAGGTAACAAAAGTTATAGTTTGTTGGGGTGCTTTCTTAGACTACGTCAGACAATCCGACAGTACTTTATATAATATTTTGATCTGACTGACCGACATACACATAAAAAATCCGCCATAACTCTAGAAGTACAATAGATCTCGCCAAGACGTTTTCAGATTTAAAATCCTCATACAATTTTAAAAATAAAACTGTGATCTGTTCTATTGTGTTTAGTTTATTCATATGTTTAAAATAACGTGCCACTGTAACCTGCTCCTTTCCCTAAATTGAGAATTTAACATTGAGGCGGGATATTAATTCGCCAAGGCGGGTTTTGCGTCGAGTTTCCCCCCCCCCCCCCCCCCCGTCTCCGCTAATGCCTCGCTACAGTAATTAATTATTATTTGATTCAAATTCGCAGTTCAATATTTACTAAAAGAAACAAAGTGATACGTTATTTAGTTACAAAAAATGTATCGAAATTCAGAAGTAACGGAATGATGAATGAGTTCTGGAAGCAATCTGATTAAATCCGGGTGCTTATTTCTCGACTCCGGTGTTTCATTATAGATTGGTTGTCCACGCCGCGGAATTATATATAAGGTATTGTTGGACCACTTGACATGGGATATACCATTTGACATATTGCGCGTGAAATGCCTACCGGTACCATTTTACGTCATACATGGCAATCGACTGCACTCATATGGATAATTAATGCGAATCGTAACAGAATTGTTGGCTTCTGTAGCAGATTTAATAATACTTAACTAAACTTTGAACGCTGTACCAAGCCAAATAATAAGTACCAAGCCATACATTGCCGTACCCAACATATCATTTATTTATTTAAAAGGCTCGGCTATTAAACGGATATTTATTTAAATTGCCCAAAAAGGTTTCAATTTAGTAATTTCAACTTCGGTAAGAATATTTAATTAAGTGATTTGGGATTAATCTGATATTTGCATTTTATATTTGGATTTTTACTTACTTAGCAAAGAATCTCGATTTTGTTAATTAGTTGTTACTATTCTATCTCTCGTTTTTGTTAATTAGTTGTTACTTTTCTATCATATCATGAGATTAAGAAGGATGTGCTTCTAATATATCCAACATAATATGTAGTGCATTACTACTAGGATCGGCATGCTGCATTGCAGCTGCATTTTTAAGAATGCTGTGCCGGCTTGTCAACAAAATTGCACCGCCACAACTCCCTATCACCCATGACATTTGCTAGATCATCCGCATCTTCAAGGCCAGTGTCCTTTAAGATGCGTCTCAAGAAAGTCATGGGCTGTCCACCATGCTTATTCACTCCATGAGGCTGCCAAAGTACAAGATTATGCACTGGCTGGTCCTCACGGCGAAAGCAATGTCCTGCAAAGCGGAGGCGATTTTGTTCTAGTGTCAAGCTTGGGGGAACCAATGAGACACCTCCAATGTTATATAGTGTCTGGTTGGAGATGTGTGCATTGTACTTGACACAATGAACCCGGCGTAGCATTCTTGTGAATGTGCCATCCAGAGATTTGGTGTCCTCAGCAGTTAGAGCCCAGCATGGACTCCCATAGAGGAGTACTGGAACTACTGCTGCTCTAAATAATCGGACCTTAAGTTTCCGATTAATTCTCGGTGACTTCCAAATCCTGGAAAGCCTATTCAAGGCTGCCCATGCCTTTCCCTTACGTATTCGAAGGTCCTCACCTGACTTCCGGATCCATGATCCCAGGTAACAGAAGTCGTCCACATGCTCAAGCATACCATCCTTTGAGCTTATGCTCATCCGATCAGAGACTTGCTGAGGACTTTCAAAGTTAACTGTCAGAATTTTGGTCTTTCTGGAGTTAATAAAAAGACCAACACTAGAAGCAGCATGTTCTAATGAGCTGAGGAGCCGTTGGGCTCCCTCTAATGATTCTGAGAGTACTCCTAAGTCATCAGCAAAGTCTAGATCAGTTAGGTACTTGGCAGGATTTCCTCGACTTCTGGAGCCAGTAGGTGGAGTTATCATCACCCCATCATCATTATAATGATCTAAG
>JAUCBJ010000247.1:0-36623 GCA_032718475.1 Nemertoderma westbladi | reverse complement strand
GTTCTTCGGCTCCTTAGAGCGATTAGAAGAACAACTGTTTCGACAACCTCAAGGACCTCAAGAGCAGGAAGAGCTGCTTTATCAAGTACGCGAAAGAACCCTACGTATTAGAATAATCCTATCAGCCTTTGAGGAAACTTCCAAAAGAAGACAGGACACGTCGCTGCAGGTTTCTGTTAAGACTTGGTTCCAGCGAGTAGGTCGCAAAGTGCAAGAAACGGACCAGTGGAAATCCCAGCTGTCTGAGAGACTAACTTATAAAGACCCAACTGATGTCACCCTTTCTCAAGCGGAAAGCGAAGAGACCGCCGAGAAACCGCGAACTAGAGACGCTATCGACATTTATCTGTGCGACTATCAGCGATTCCTAGGAGACGAAGAGTTGAGGAGACGGCTGTCTGGACTTTCCCCTAATAGTGAAGGAACCAAGCTTGTGTTGGACTCAATCGATGCCGAAATGTTAGCTGCAAACCAAGCTGAATGTGATGAAAAACTCCGCCTCACTAGAGTCCGAGAAGAACAAGTAAAGAAAGAACGGATAGAGAAAAGAAAGGTGGCAGCAGCAGCGGCGGCAGAAGCAGAAGCCGAAAGAAAGGCGGCAGAAGCAGAAGCCGAAAGAAAGTCGGCAGAAGCTGAAGCCGAAAGAAAGACGGCAAAAGCAGAAGCCGAAAGAAAGGCGGCAGAAGCAGAAAGAAAGGCGGCAGAAGCAGAAGCCGAAAGAAAGGCGGCAAAAGCAGAAGCCGAAAGAAAGGCGGCAGAAGCAGAAGCAGAAAGAAAAGCAGCAGTGGCAGAAGCAGAACGGAGAGCTTCTGAGGAGACTATCCAACTGGAGTTGGAAAATCTGCAAGAGACACAAGACAGTATAAATAAACAGTTTACTGCTAATCAAATGCAGATGATGAGAAAATCTACTCCCAAGCGCCAGGGATACACATCCTCGGAGGAAGGCGAGACCACCGATCCTGAAGGCGGAGGAAATAGATCTCATCTAAGTAGGCGTAGAAAAACATCTTACCGTCGCAAATTGCCTGATTTGCCCCCAGCTGTTAAAAGACAGCTAACTAGCACAGACTTAGGTAGTGCAGAACCCATAGAACAATTTATCCAGGTCAAAAGACTCCCTACTATAGTCGATGAACCTGAAATAATTAGGCCTGTCGTTCCCAAAGTCACTTCTGTGCTAGAGACCCCTGCACTTCCAGAGCTTAACTCTAAATTCCCTTTACATAGTACCACACTGCCTGTACCCGGTGGAACAGTCCATGCAAATACCCCTGTCCTGAGCATTGAGAGAGGAATCAAAGATTTGTCTCCCGTCGTCCCGCGTCAACCCGCTACAATGTTGGCGACTCCCGCTTCGGCGGTTGAGTGGGTAGAGGAGGGACGGCGGGGGATGAACCTCCTGCTCGGACAGATGCAGGAGACTGTCCACCAGCTTAAGGGAACGGTAAGAGAAAGTAGGGCAGAATTACAAGAAGTGCAGCAAAGTATCGCACTAGAACGCGATAAATTAGTCAATATACAAAAGGGCATACCAATACCCCCTGTAACATTGTGTCAACCTGTTAGGTCTGAAGTATTACATGCGCAAGGTGTGGAGCCTACACGCATCTATACTGCTAGTGAAGTTGAAACTCCTATAACAAACCCTATTAAGGGTGATTATAGACCTGTTATTAATGATATTCCCTATAGACCTGATAATGATCCGAGAAATTTATATACCGATAATTCTATAATAAATAACACGATGGCCCAAGAAAGCTTTACGCGGCAGATGGCTAGAACAGAAGCTCGCCAAGCGGTCAAAGTGGGAGAGATCGTCAAATTCAATGGAGATGAGATGAAATGGTTACCTTTCAACGAATATTACAAAGATAGCATACAGAACTCTGTACTATCTAACGGAGAGAAACTTAGATTCCTCATCAAGTGCTTGGAAGGACCTCCCAAGTTAATGGCGTTAAAGTTTATTGGACATCCAGATGGATTAAGACAAGTTTGGGATACATTAAACATCAGGTATGGTAACAAGGATAACATAGCTAAGTATTTGTATGCAAAATTAGTAGCCCCCCGACACTTCCTTAGTAGCGGGATTATAGAGTTTTCCGATGAAATTCAGGAGATCTGTAGACAACTGGACTGGTTAGGTAAGTCGCATGAATATCAGAGTTCCATGGTTATTGGAGCCGTAGTCTCTACTTTACCAAAGGGTGGAGTATGTACACGCTGGGACAAGAAAGTGTTGTACATGAATGAACAACAACGACGAAGTCCTACCATGGTTGATCTCATGTCTTTCTTAGATAGTGAAGTAAAATTACAACTCATAAGGCAGTCCAGAGAGAAAACATCGGAAAATAAGGTAAGTGAGAAACCCGTTTCTAGGAGAAGGATAATACCAGTGTGTTATACTGACGACGGCGAAAGCCAAGCTTCTCAAGAAGAGGACAGCGAGAAAGACACAGCAAAATCTTACTATGACAACAAGACCTATAAAGACGTAAGTAAATACAAGTCTCGAACCAGTGACAGGAGAGAACAGGTAACAACAACTCCTCCTACGTCTCCTAAGAGAATTCACGGAAGAAAGCCCGAAGAAAGAACGAGAGTGCAGAACGTTAACCAAGTTAAGGTGAGTAACATCAAACCAAAATGTGCGCTGTGCGACGGGCCCCACCGTTTGAGTGCGTGTGCTGAATTTCTAAAGAAATCCCTTGTAGACAGACGTACAGTCCTGTGGAATAAGCGGTTATGCTATAATTGCCTCAGATCAGGACACCAACGGCGAACCTGTTACTCCGACATAAAGTGTGCAAAGTGTGGCGCGAAACATCACATCTTGTTACACAGTGAGTTCGAACGAGACAAACTGAGTCAGGTAAGTGAGCCCGAACTACATGTCCAATTCAGTGATGTAAACGACACTGATCAAGAATCTGAGATGGAAGGATTCTATACTGACGAATTCTCCGACGCCAACGAATCCTGTTATCTAATCAATACCGCAGTGTATCGAGCACTTACTTATGAAAAGGACACCAACAATGAGTTTCCCCTAACTACTTTTGACAAACAACCATCTTGGAAAGCTCCAGCTTCCAACGTAGGAATCAGAGAATTTCCTGTAGTTCAGGTAAGAGTTCACGGTCTTAACAAAAGCTACATAGTGAACGCCCTCCTTGACTCCGGCAGCACAGGAACATTCATCGATCAAGAACTAGCCGAAGATATTTTTGCTGGACAACCCAAGTTCCGGACTAAATTGAATATGTCAGGAATTATGCAGGTTTGGAAATCTACCCTAACGGCAGATTACTACGTAGGTGTGTTGTCCACTCCCCAGGATAAGTTAGGAACACAAGGTATAAGGTCGGTAAAAATGGTGGCTATAAAGAACTTCGCTACTACTCAAGCAGACCTTTATAATTGGGACGAAGATGAGAGCATCCAACATCTTAAGATACCTCGGTTCCAGACAGATTATCCTGGAGTGCAAATCCTCATCGGCCAAAACGCGCATGAGGCGCTCGAAACATTAGAGAAACGACCTGCTCAACCGCAGCCACTGCAAACCTATGCGGTAAGAACTAGAGTAGGTTGGTACTTTACTGGCCCTTCCCGCAGGACTCTCGAAGAGAGAATGCCACAAGTACGAGTAGATCATGTGAGCGATTGGAGCGAGGAGAGCAGTGAGGTGGACGAACTAACTGAGGGAACACCATACTCCTCAGATAACGATGACACTTATCAACTCTTCGATGAGGAGAACACCATAGACTTACTTACAGAAAACCAAACTTGGAAAGATCAGGTGAACCTATGTCAACTGATTCACCCATCGGAACCCATCGCTTACAATGATGAACTCAACGATGAGATAGAGCGCTGCAACGCTAGAACTCGGGACGAACTAGCCGTACGATTCTTTACTCAGGAACTTGTAGAGCCCAATTCGTATGATAAGGCTCTATCTATAGAAGAAGAAAGAGCCAAGCAAATCCAGGAAACAACTACACGTTTTTTAAAAGACCAAGGTTGGTATGAAATCGGCCTGCCATTTCGAAAACGAGAACCTAGATTTATAAATAACAGACCCTTGGCCGAGAAAAGAATCGCTCAATTACATCGACGCCTTACAGCTAATGCTTCAGCGAAAGAAATGTACCAAACTCAGCTGAAGAAATTTATAACAAAGGGATACGCGGAGCGAGTACCGGAAGGAACACCAGTGACTGAGAGAACGTATTACTTAACACATCATTATGTTCCCAAACCCGGTAAGCCCCATGAAGTACGAGTCGTATTCGATGGCTCTGCTCTATATATGGGCCAATCCCTTAATTCCGAGTTGTTACCAGGACCCAATTTACTCCAATCTTTGTTGGGAATACTTTTGAGATTAAGACAATATTCCATCGCGTTCGCTTCCGATATCGAAGGAATGTTCTTACAAGTCAAGGCGCTGGAGAGAGATAGAGACAGCCTGAGATTTCTGTGGTGGCCTGAAGGAGACCTCAACCAGAAACCGGTAGAGTACTGGATGACCATCCAGGCTTTTGGGATCATATCTAGCCCTTCCAACGCCTGCTCCGTGGTGCGAACCACTGCGAATGACAACCGAGACTCCTTCTCCAAAGAAGTGATAGACAACATAAAACGCAATATATACATTGACGACAATTTAAGGTCCCTTCCATCAGTAGAAGAAGCCATAGCTGTCGCGAAAGGAACGGTAGAGTGTTTGAAAAGAGGCGGATTTCGACTGACGAAATTCACTAGTAACTCCCGTGAGTTTCTGGAAGCCATACCGGTAGAGGATCGCGGAGCGAAAGACCTAGACTTAATAAAGGACGATCTTCCTGAAACCAAGACGCTAGGCTTGAAGTGGGACACTGAAAGAGACATCCTGTTTTTTCAGTTAAAACAGCGAGATAATCCAGTCCGGGCCAAACGGATTTGTTTAAGTATCCTGAGCACTTATTTCGACCCATTGGGATTTATTAGCCCAGTTATATTGATTGCTCGGAGTTTAGTACAACAGATGTGGCTTGAAAACCACTCATGGGATGATCCGCTTAAGGGAGAACTGTTGAAGAAATGGATGAAATGGGAAGATTCTCTACCTGCCATCGAGAACTTTATAATTTCCCGTGCATATTTTGGACATGTTCTTCCGACGTATTCCTATCAACTCCATGTGTTTGGAGACGCCAGCGACATGGGAATAGGTATAGTAGCATATCTGCGAGTCGAAACTCCGGATGGGATCAAAGTCGCCTTGGTTACCTCTAAGGCACTGATTAACAATAAGTTAAAGGTTCCTCGAGCGGAGTTAAAAGCGGCTTTATACGCTACAGCCATCGGCCGGAACGTAACGGAACAAATCGATTACCCACTGGAGAAAACGGTTTATTGGACCGACGCTTTACTCGTGTTGGAATATCTAACCAATGAAGTCTGTCAGTTCAGCGTTTTTGTTACTAACAGGGTAGCTATTATTCTTAGTCGCACAAAGATAGATCAATGGAGACATTGCCCTGGTACGATTAATCCAGCCGATATCGCCTCCAGGGGAGCAACTCCACAGGAACTGATAGATACTCCAGATTGGTTGGGTGGACCCGACTTCCTGAGCAAGGAAGAGGACGAATGGCCTCCTCACCTTACTACGGCGGAAATTAGACAAGCCAAGGGAGCGGAGACCGTCAAACCTAAAACCCGGGCGAGTAAATCGAAGTTATTTAAACCGACTATCGATCTATCTGTATTACATGTTTCCGGAAACGATGATTTGGATCCACAATCCCTCGCTATAAATAAGTCTGTTGCGGAAATTCGAGATAGAGATTGGAAATCTGGAATACCAGACGTCTCGCAAGGAATCTCACCCCTGCTGCAGAGAGCGATGCATCACTACAGTTCCTGGAATCGGCTCTGTAAAGCCGTCACATATTTAAAGAGATGCTTTCATCATCAATACTCCAGGGCGAAGACCACTAGTGATAACGCTCCATTGACATCTGCACAAGTTCATGTTATTAAAAACTTACCTAAGTATAAGTTATCTGACAGTTTTCTAAAGGAGAAAATTAGTCACCAGGAGCATGAAGAGACTAATAAACAGATACTGAGACTCCTGCAATGCTATGAGGATTCCGAAAAGTATTTCCTGTTGTTGAGAAATCCGCAGATGCGCTTAAGGGATCGATTCTCTAGCACAATGATAGATGGGTTAATACGTGTTGGAGGAAGGCTAACCAATGCACCCTTATCCTTTGACACTAAATTCCCCATACTCATTAGAAATCTTGAAGTACAAATCAAGATGATTGTAGATGTTCACAGTAAGCTTTATCATGCTGGAAGAGAACGAGTTCTTAGCGAAATTCGAACTCGCTATTATTTTGATAAACCCCGTAGGGCTCTGAACCAAGTTCTTAGGAACTGCATACCCTGTAGGAAAGCATTCAGTAGGCCTTTAACACAGCGAGAGGCAGAATTACCTAGGAAACGAGTAAGCTTCTATGAACCACCTTTTACTAATACTGGTGTAGATTTATTTGGCCCTATTGAAGTATATCGTGCGAGGACTATAGTCAAGAGATGGTGTGTCATCTTCGTGTGCATGACTTGCAGAGCCATCCATCTCGATATGGTGAACGATCTATCTACCAACAGTTTCGTCTTAAGTTTACGACGACAGATCGCTCGCTTCGGTACGAGTAATACCATGAGATCGGACAAGGGAACGAACTTCATTGGTGCCAACAACGAAATACAGGCTTACGTAAAGGACTGGAACCAAAGACAGGTGGATGACCAGCTAAGGATAACAGCGTCTAGCTGGACCTTCAACGCCGCCGACGCCCCTTGGTGGGGAGGAAGTTGGGAGAGATTAATTAGAAGTGTTAAGACCACATTTCACTTTATAGTGCCATGCCGTGCGTATCTCACCGACGAACTTTTGCGGACGTTAATGGAGGAAATAGCTGCCTATCTCAACGAGAGACCGCTTATGCCAGTCTCATCGAGTCCCGATTCCCTGGAAGCGCTAACACCTGCGCACTTCCTACTGAAGAAACCGGTAGCCATGCTCCCACGATCAGAGATTGCCGACGGAGACGAATACTGCCGTCGAACTTGGCAACTTATGCAGTTGCTATCCCGTCGTTTCGCTGACCATTTCGAGAAACATTACCTGCCCACGCTACAACTTCGAACTAAGTGGTTTGCGCAGCAGGAAAACGTCAGCGCCGGAGATATGGTACTTATTGTAGATCCAGACCTCCCACGTAAACGGTGGCAGACAGGTCGTATCATCGAGACCCATATCTCGGAGGATGGTTTAGTGCGTTCAGTAGAACTCATCGTTATGCGGCGTAACTTCAAGAAGCCCGGTATAATCTTTGAGACGCAACAACTCAATCGCCCAGTTGGTCGTTTATGTTTACTGGAAAGAGACAGAGAACTCTCCGGAAACTATGGAAGACAAGAAACTCTTCCCACGACCACCTCCCTAATTCCTCAAACATCTAGGGACTCCCAAACGTGATACGTCTGGAGTGGGTGTATGACTATGTTATTTATCTATTTTATTACATTTTATATGCGAACTTTATTATGTACTTTATTATAATCGTTTTTATTCAATTTTTATTTAGTAGAATGTTATTTTAGGGATTATTTAGTAGATTAGTGCAATATATTAGTGTTTATTACGTACGTAATTACTTATAATATATATTTAGTGCGACGGCGAGAAATAATTTTTTCTCTTTCCTTACTGTCCGTATCATATTATAAATACGTGACTACAGTAAGATGAAATGTCCGTACTTCTTAAAGTACAATAAAGCCACTACTATATTCAAGTATTATTGGTAGGCAGAGTATTAGGAATGCAAAGTTCAGATCCTCGTGTCTCGGCTAAACCAAGCTCTGGGTAGACCTTGGAAACGACTTGCCTCTTCACACTGACATTGCTTCGTGCGATATTGCTCTTCTACCTTATATTAAGTAATACATATAGTAGCGTGATGTCCATATAACAGTAGCGTAAAACGCAAATAAATCCGTTAAACTTTGACCATCTATAATTCTAGTCAATTAAGATATCGCGGCACCCACCGATATACTTGAAAGACAAATTCTAGAATCAGTGGTTAACGTCCCCAGACAAGTTCTGGAATAAATCGGTGCCCATCTTAAATATTAATTTAATATTTAGTAAAATATGTAAAATTCAGATCCTTTAAATTTCTAGTCAATTAAGATATCGCAGCACTTACCGATACTCTTAAAAGACAATTGTCATAGAATTAAGGATCCTATGTCCCCAGACCTGCTCTGGAATCAAATTGTGTCAATTTTAACATCAAATAATAAAATTCACGGGAATAAATTTAAATTCATATTCAAATGAATTTCATAAATTGTCATTTTGTGCAATTTATAACATTCCCAAAATTCCAGTAATTAATAGATCATGGGAGCGGAGATTCATATTGAGTGTATTAAAGTGCGAGAATCTCCAGCATATAGTCAATAGCTGATAAAATTTATAAAATCATGCATAAAGAGGATATTGACAATTAAAGAATTACTATTAAATAACATCCCAGATCTGTATGCATGAGAATTACCCTAATTCTACCGCTAGTTTTCCATAATGTCACCATGGCAACACCCACGCTAGAATTAGAAGCAAGTTAAAGGAACAACAAAAAAGCTTGCCCCATTGCGTAGCATAAGAGTATACATAGCGCACTATTAGTATCCAAGGATACATAGTAATAACGTGACATTCTGGAAGACACTGATTAACGGACAAATGGCCTGCATGTGTGCAGTAAGTAATGATTGTATGGAATTTGTGCGTTTATAGGTGAATGTTACTACTAAAGTGTGTTTACAGTAGCTAATCGCAATTGTAAAGTAGCCCTAACTCTACCGAGATAACCTCAAGTGGATTCAAGCCTTTGGGACGGACAGTGGTGGGACTTGTGCCGGTTATCGTTGTCGTGCTGTTGCTACATGTTGGCGTAAACACCGCGACGACGGTACATCGGCGCTGAGAAACCCACTGTCCGGGGGCAAAGACTAGTAGGCAGCGACGCCCACTTGCCTAAATATTGACTCATACTAATATTAATAAACTCAGATAGCAGATATGACGGAATTAATAGAAGATGATCTTGGTATCAGGGAACGATATACTCTACCTTTACAAGCATTTGTGGATAGCTTGATACGCGGTGAAGCCGATCCAACCATTACGGAGGACGATGGTCGTTATATCGAACCGCCGATGTCCCAAAAGCAACTTACGCGTGAATTGGACTATCGAAAATTAACCGCTCGCTATACGCATCGTAATGGTACGTATATGGACTTCCTAACTACCGGCCATCCTATCGATTTACATGATACGGACGATGTATACACCGAAAGGGAAATGGTTCTATTTAAATATCATACCCAGCGGAGTCGTAACGATAAACCGAGAATAGATCACGAAAATTATATTCGTAACAGACTGGGAAGACGAACCAATATGCCTAGAATCTGAGGAGATTCAGCCTATCGCGCCCGGAACAATGACAACGATTACCTCCTAGAATGATATCAAGGTCCACAGTGTCTCACTGCGTACGATTATCGCCATGCCAACTATGTTTCTCGGCAACGTTGTCGGTTATGCGCATCGAGAGACCATGTTACGCCCATGGACACAAACGTCTGCTGTTCCTATTTCCACGAACAACCGACGATGGAAATTTATTGCGCGTATTACAGACTCAATAACTTGCACATTTTTGCGGTTTGCCCTCAATTTATGACTCAATGTCAACAGTGTCAACTAAAGGGACGCGCCAGTTTCGATTGCCCTTTTTAATCACGATTTGGAAAGCGTAGATGAAATGATCACACTACGTTACATCAGAGCTTGGGAAGCGAACGCTGATTTACATTGTGATTCGCGCCATCGTTATTATCCTGGACGCGCTTACGAAGGAGTTTATGCGTTCCATCCTTATCTATTCGCTTCTGTCGAACAGAAATCACGCATATCGAGTTACGAACTACTGAAGCGCGTCGGAGAATGTATTTCAACCAAGTTCGTACGCAAATTTCTCAGGAGGGTTAATCCTAGCAACCTTCATTCCTATAACTTAATCAGTTATATCCGTCAGGACCCGGACTATGGAGACTTATTTGTTAACTCATACCCCGAGTTACAGGAAGTATATCGACGGCCTTACGAATACCGAGCCCGCGAACGCGAGTTGGAAAGAACCATTAAACCCAGGAAGTTTCTAACTGCCTATGGTCCACCTACGGCTCTCGTTCAGACCACTCGTAAAGGACCCGTAAGAGCGGCTGTCCTAAAACGCGCTCTAAAGGCCGTTAGACCCCTCTCCCCCGACGTTGATGTCAATCAACTCGGCACTTCGACTGGCGGATACACCGACCATAATCCTATACCCTCTGATGCAATCATATTGCACCCTTCACCCAGGAGTTATAGCCCTCCTTGTAAAGTGGCTCGCCCCAAAGAGAAAAAGACTCTGGCTAGCTTTAAAAAACTGCGTAAACGCCGTCCGCGTAAGAAAGATTAACTGTTTAGAGTATTTACGTATATTAGAAACTGTGATTTTGTATATTTTATAGACTTAAATCCCATTTTCTGGGAGCGGTGTAAAAGCTTTTGTGGGATAACTGATTCGTTTGCTTTGCTAACCAGTTCCCCCCAGTCGCTGAATACTCTAAAAAGGGATATCTAGCTAGAATAGTGCAAGCTACCGGCTGATTGGCTGATTTGCTGTGCGAAGGGATCTGGGTTCTGTTCGATCGGCCAACCAGCTTAGGAGGTTGCGTCATAGCCCTGTTTCTGTATCTGCAAATAGAATTTGAGTTGGCTTTGATTTTGACCTATCACCGAGCTACTGAACTGAATTTTCCTATCTTACTGCTCTTTCTCTGTGTTGGACGGGAGCTTCGTGGAATAAGGGTAGTTGGTATCTTCGTATAGAGCAGTAGTCACATGTTTCTGTTGTTGTGTTCCCATTTTTCGCCATAACACCGGCCGGGACAACTCTAGTAAAACTGCTTAAATTATCGAAAGTATAACTGTTATCTAATCTAACTGATCTAATTAACTCACTATTAATCATATTGTTTGTACTGTTATTTACCGTCAGTTATTAATTGTATCGATTTGTTGAGGAAATATTGCTCTTTGGAGAATACTGATAAATCACCCAAAATTCCCAATTTTCTTGATACACTACAGGTTAGAGAGACCGGTTATATATAACAATTGCGATTTATATCAATGTGGTGTGTATTGAATCTAATGTTATTTAGCAGACCCTACATGAGTCAATTGCTGCTCTCTTTATGTGTGATCAAATTTACTGACGGTCGGCAGAATAGTGTGCATGATTGTGATTGGTAACAAAGCATTTCCTAAAGAATGCGCCTTATACTTTAATCATAAGCAGTATCGTTGCGTTTAGTATAAGTCCTAGCTCTGTTTAAATAGATAGAGCGCCACGTCCTAAAGGAACTGTTAATATTTCCCGAAAGCCAATAATATCTGTCAGAAATTAATTATTAACGATCAATCGAATAATACAGTAGGTTTACACTGCAACCTTACACTGCAATAATAAAATTTAAGCAGCCGAATTCAGCCTCCCGGGTGTATCCATCGGGTGAATGATCGCGCATGGGCTGGCTTCGGTTAATGTTTTGTTTATTAGCATAAAATATTGTCGTATGCTAAAGGTGTTTTAATTAACTAAAAGACATATAAATTTTGGCAGGTTAAACTGCTAAAGGTCTTCAAAAGCGCGAACACCAGGTGTCTGCACCAGGTGTCTGCACCAGGTGTCTGCTTAACGTTTACACCCCAATTCCGCTTGGTTTATATCTTGATTATCAATCAAATAGTAACGTGAAATATTTATGGAGCGTATATTTGAGAATGTTGAAATAATGCGTTTAGTAGTGTGACCAGCGTCTTGAATTTCCGCTTACCTCTAGCGGCAGACTGGAGAAATGCAGATCGACCACCTTCCTCAGAAAGACGCAGCATGTGCTCTAGTACATATGCCAATATTCACTTTAAATAAATTAATATCAAGGAATTGGGGACAGTTATACATTTCGCCCTCTAGCGGCAGACTGGAGGACTCCAGACCGTTTACTGCCCACCAAAGACTCAGGCCGACTTCTACTACATATCTGCTACGTTTCAGCTTGAACGGATCATAAATAACGAGATGGGAGAAAGATTTCACTTTCAAACATTTCGCCCTCTAGCGGCAGACTGAAGAACTGCACACGGATTAGCCTTCAATTCAATTCAATTCAATTCCTTCTTTCAAAGTCACAGCTAATGGTCTAGTACATATCTGCCAAATTTCAGCATAAATGGATTAAAAGCAAAGAAATGGGAGGACATTTAACGTTTAGACATGTGGCCCTCTAGCAGGAGACTATTGCTCTGATGGTGTCTGAAAGTCTCTCAAACGTCTCAACTTTAGCTCATATTGATACCTACAAATTTTCAACTTGGCAGCTTTAAATCCGACAAAGTTATTAGCATGTCAAAATCGTAACGACGACAACGATTTCACTTTCAGACCTTTGGCCCTCTAGCGGCAGACTGGAGAACTGCAGATGGATTCGCCTCCTTTGAAAGTCACAGCTAATGGTCTAATACATATCTGCCAAGTTTCAGCTTAAACCGATTAAAAGCAAAGAAATGGGAGGGCATTTAATGTTTAGACATGTGGCCCTCTAGCGGGAGACCATTGCACTGATGGTGTCTGAAAGTCTCTCAAAAATCTCAACTTTTGCTCATATTGATACCTACAAATTTTCAACTTGGCAGCTTTAAATCCGACAAAGTTATTAGCATGTCAAAATCGTAACGACGACGACGACGACAACGACGACGACGACGACGACGACAACGACGACGACGACGACGACAACTATTTGCATAAATTGACCCACCCCCTAACAGTGTCAATTCGCTAAGGCTCCGCCAACTTCGTGGCTCGCCCCACAAATTGTAGGGGAAATGAGCCGAGCAGGTTAATCTGGCAGGGGTTATTCTAACCAAAACAATAAACGAAATTCATTATTAGTACAAGTTACAGTTTAACCTTGGAGTAATCAGTTGTTTTGCGTCGATTTTCCCCTGAAGAGGGATAAATTTTCATTGCGTCAAGGAGACAGGGAGGGGGCAGGTTACGGTGGCACGTTATTTTAACCAAAACAATAAACTAAACACAATAGAACAGGTAACAGTTTTACTTTTGAGAGTACTCAGCTGTTATTTGCGTCGAATTTCACCTGGGGAGGGTTGAATTTTTATTGCGTCCAGTTTGCCCCCCTATCTGGCGTCAAGCGACCTCCCACCCAAACTGCCATATTTACGAAACAAGCAATATTGATAATTCAATTTCAAGCCGAATAGGAATTAATGATTGAAGTTTATAACTGCAATCTATATAGGAACTCATATAACAATCTGCCTATAAAAACATAAGTCAATAAATAATTGAGCAAATGTTGACCTTGACAGACCTGTCAGACATGACGTTTAGGTAGATTCATCTCACCGCGAAAATAGCTAACACCAGTAGCAACCAATCGTTAAGCAATCACCATCAAAGGGGTAAGCCGTCCTGAAATAATTCCTTGACTTTAACAATGGGGTGTTGGCAAGGAAACGACAGTACCTACCGACAATAACGGAATGCATATGCGTTGACTGGGCGGGTGACTTATAGCACCCATTGCCAGTTTAGCAGTGATGAGAGTCCAGTTCCTCACGTTGGTGAGAGGTACATATCTATCCACCAATTCGAATTAACTCAGAGATTTACACTGTATAATAAGTGGCCAAAAGGGATACATACTGGACTATTGATGCCATAAACTTATTACAGATTCTTAAATCACAATAAAATCCATTGCCCAAGTTGTTGGCAACTAAAGCCTTTACTAAAGGGCCGCATCGGCCACCATTACCAGTACAAAATATAGAAATTGATCCTGAACACAGAATCACTGTTGCGTGACATACTACATTCGGGCCATCAATATACACTATATTACTCGGTGTTTGTGCGATTAAGAATATTTGTACCTTATGTGTGATTAATAATATTACTTACATTCAATATAAATTAGTCGCAAGACCTTTCAATAGATATTCCAACACAAAAATTAATAGGAACCTAGAGTAATTTTTAATATTATGTAAACTTTATTATTACTACGAAAAGGTACGACTTAAAACCCTTCCCTTCACTGTGAAGGTTGTTCACTTAATACAGCTCCCTCTCCTGTCACGCTAATTATCAATACAATTAGAACTTAACGTCTGTATTATCAGAATCGTCTCAGGAATTATACGATTAATCGACTAAAGGGTGTGGTGCTTGTATATGTTGTGAGTAAACAATTAGTCTGACAGTTATACGGAAATTAAAAAGGTCCTTTATAGCTAAAAAAAAATCAGTTTGATTTAAAACAATTTACATCATTGCGGGAAAGCAGCCCTTTTCAACGGCGCAGTGGCGGTACGGCTAATGTCGCGTTACGGAAAGTCGCGTTACGGCTAATTTTCAGAGTAGCCGTAACGCGACTTTGAAAGTCGCGGTACGGCTACTCAAAAAGTCGCGTTACGGCTAATTGTCGCGTTACGGCTAATCTGATTGTCTTGGTTCTACATAGGGAATCATTATCAATATTATTCTATGGTGTTTACGTACAGATGAGAAAGGTTCGAAAAATTTAATGTAATAATGTTTTACAGCATGGGAGTATCCAGGGGGGGGGGGGGGGGGGGGGGCATTTTAACTAAAAAAACTTAATTTATTAATTACTGTATTATTATTACTGTATTGAGGTACCACAGTACACAGTACCATAGGTATATTGGTCGAAAGTATATCAGTATATTGCCGAAATATTGCACTTTGAATTTATCATTATATTAATCAAATCAAAAATATCTAAAACTAAAGCTCTTGAATTAGCCAGTCATGCCCGCGTATGGCATTTGGTTCGGTGGTGGGGTGGTTTGGAATGGTTCAGCCGCGAAGGGTGGTTCGGTGGGGGTGGGTGGAATGGTTCGGCCGCAGCGGGGTGGTTCGGGGGTTGGGTTGGGTTGAAGAAATGGTTCGGCCGCGAAGGGGTGGTTCACTACACCAACATGCCAGTCGGGATGGTGTAAGGTCGATGGTGTAAGGTCGATGGTGTAAGGTCGATGGTGTAAGGTCGATGGTGTAAGGTCGATGGAGTAAGGTCGATGGTGTAAGGTCAATGGTGTAAGGTCGATGGTGTAAGGTCGATGGTGTAAGGTCGATGGTGTAAGGTCGATGGAGTAAGGTCGATGGTGTAAGGTCGGTGGTGTAAGGTCGCTCTCAAAAAATTAGCTGTAACGCGACATTACCAGTAACGCGACGACACCTTTTCAACGTTATGACTAACGAGTGTATTTATCTACTTAGGGAGCGCAGCGAGGGAGGTTTACATAAATATGTCTATATGAAGGGTCTTAAAACGGGTCGATGGTGTAAGGTCGATGGTGTAAGGTTGATGGTGTAAGGTCGATGGTGTAAGGTCGATGGTGTAAGGTCGATGGTGTAAGGTCGATGGTGTAAGGTCGATGGTGTAAGGTCGATGGTGTAAGGTCGATGGTGTAAGGTCGATGGTGTAAGGTCGATGGTGTAAGGTCGATGGAGTAAGGTCGATGGTGTAAGGTCGATGGTGTAAGGTCGATGGTGTAAGGTCGAAGGTGTAAGGTCGATGGTGTAAGGTCGATGGTGTAAGGTCGATGGTGTAAGGTCGATGGTGTAAGGTCGATGGTGTAAGGTCGATGGAGTAAGGTCGATGGTGTAAGGTCAATGGTGTAAGGTCGATGGTGTAAGGTCGATGGTGTAAGGTCGATGGTGTAAGGTCGATGGAGTAAGGTCGATGGTGTAAGGTCGGTGGTGTAAGGTCGATGGTGTAAGGTCGGTGGTGTAGGGTCGATGGAGTAAGGTCAATGGTGTAAGTTCGATGGTGTAAGGTCGATGGTGTAAGGTCGATGGTGTAAGGTCGACGGTGTAAGGTCGACGGTGTAAGGTCGACGGTGTAAGGTCGATGGTGTAAGGTCGATGGTGTAAGGTCGATGTTGTAAGGTCGATGGTGTAAGGTAGATGGTGTAAGGTCGAAGGTGTAAGGTCGATGGTGTAAGGTCGATGGTGTAAGGTCGATGGTGTAAGGTCGATGGTGTAAGGTCGATGGTGTAAGGTCGATGGTGTAAGGTCGATGGAGTAAGGTCGATGGTGTAAGGTCGATGGTGTAAGGTCGATGGTGTAAGGTCGATGGTGTAAGGTCGATGGTGTAAGGTCGATGGTGTAAGGTCGATGGTGTAAGGTTGATGGTGTAAGGTCGATGGTGTAAGGTCGATGGTGTAAGGTCGATGGTGTAAGGTCGATGGTGTAAGGTCGATGGAGTAAGGTCGATGGTGTAAGGTCGATGGTGTAAGGTCGATGGTGTAAGGTCGAAGGTGTAAGGTCGATGGTGTAAGGTCGATGGTGTAAGGTCGATGGTGTAAGGTCGATGGTGTAAGGTCGATGGTGTAAGGTCGATGGTGTAAGGTCGATGGTGTAAGGTCGATGGTGTAAGGTCGATGGTGTAAGGTCGATGGAGTAAGGTCGATGGTGTAAGGTCGATGGTGTAAGGTCGATGGTGTAAGGTCGATGGTGTAAGGTCGATGGTGTAAGGTCGATGGAGTAAGGTCGATGGTGTAAGGTCGATGGTGTAAGGTCGATGGTGTAAGGTCGGTGGTGTAGGGTCGATGGAGTAAGGTCGATGGTGTAAGTTCGATGGTGTAAGGTCGATGGTGTAAGGTCGATGGTGTAAGGTCGACGGTGTAAGGTCGACGGTGTAAGGTCGACGGTGTAAGGTCGATGGTGTAAGGTCGATGGTGTAAGGTCGATGGTGTAAGGTCGATGGTGTAAGGTAGATGGTGTAAGGTCGAAGGTGTAAGGTCGATGGTGTAAGGTCGATGGTGTAAGGTCGATGGTGTAAGGTCGATGGTGTAAGGTCGATGGTGTAAGGTCGATGGTGTAAGGTCGATGGAGTAAGGTCGATGGTGTAAGGTCGATGGTGTAAGGTCGATGGTGTAAGGTCGATGGTGTAAGGTCGATGGTGTAAGGTCGATGGTGTAAGGTCGATGGTGTAAGGTCGATGGTGTAAGGTCGATGGTGTAAGGTCGATGGTGTAAGGTCGATGGTGTAAGGTCGATGGTGTAAGGACGATGGTGTAAGGTCGATGGTGTAAGGTCGATGGTGTAAGGTCGATGGTGTAAGGTCGATGGTGTAAGGTCGATGGTGTAAGGTCGATGGTGTAAGGTCGATGGTGTAAGGTCGATGGTGTAAGGTCGATGGTGTAAGGTCGATGGAGTAAGGTCGATGGTGTAAGGTCGATGGAGTAAGGTCGATGGTGTAAGGTCGATGGTGTAAGGTCGATGGTGTAAAGTCGACTTATTAGCTTTTGTAATGTTTAGGAATATTTATGAAATTCGTACCCTTTTTATTTTTAATATAGTAAAGTAATATCAGTTACTGTAACAACTGTACGGTAAGTAATCTCACCCTTACTTAGCCAGCCTACAATGGCTATTATCAATGGAGAATATTCTCGACGCGTTCCAGAAGTTTATTGTTACTAAAGTTACTAAGTGCTTTTCTGTGTTACGAGGATATCTCCAAAGAGTGCTGATATATAATAAGTTATATATAATTATCTAGAACTATATTTATCTATATTAGATATAGTATTGATATGTACTATAATAGATATAGTTATATATAATTAGTTTACATAATGTAACAAAAATACTTTCATGGTTTATTAACTAAATTATTTACTGAAAAGTTGTTGTTGAAGATGAACATCCAATAATTACAAAAAAATAAATGAAAAAATGACGCACGGTTAGAGCCACCGCTACCGTAGCAGCTTTGCAATACCAACTAATAAATATTATTTAAGTTATCATTATCAACCATTTAAATTCCGTTGCTAAAATAATTTAATTTAATTAGTGAAAACTTATACTTTCAACTGATAGATAATATGGTATCATTTTACAATGAATATTAAATAATTCCTTAAAAACCGTCAGTTAATTAAACAGGACTTTGAAAGAGCTTAACAGTTGGAAAATTATTAGTTAAAACTTAAATAAAACATTTACAATTTATATCTTTATTACTCATGGCTTCTGCTTCCGGAGGAGCCCAAAAAATGTTAGCTAAGGCTAAAAGACGAGCGCCTCCAGTGCCTAAACTCGTTAAACTAACGCCAGTGTCTCCGATCTCGTGTGCACCAGAGCATTCCGAACAGCTCATCCTGCTAGCGGAACAGGCCAACGCGGCGCATCAGAATGGCCGAATGTCGGATGCGATCGCGACCATGTCAAAATGCCTAGAACTCGATAGGGACCACCCGGGGATTCTAGCAAATCGATCGGTATGTTACCTTAGCAACAAACAACACGAGTTCGCCCTAGCCGACGCCACCAAGTGTCGCCAACTGCGCCCCACGTGGTGGCTCGCCTACCACCAACAGGCAGCGGTGTGGCGTGAGTTAGGCAAGTATCCAGATGCGTTAGCCACTCTGTCTGTGGGTCTGGCCTACGATCCAACCAATAAGACGCTTTTTCACGCAACTGTTGACACGGCCCGCAAATCGCCGCTCAAAATCCCCTTCGAAACAGCCTTGAAAGAGATAACTACTGCGGATATTTCGCCCTCGAGTTTTCTCATCTGCGCGACCATCGGTCAAGAACTTTTAGCTGCTGGTTACTATAGTTACAGCGTCACCGTCCTAGAATCAGCGATGGAGATGTCTTCCAACAATGTTTGGATGCGGGGTTCTGTCTGCTCCAGTCTGTCCACTGCGTGTTGGGCCGTCGGCCGAAACCAGAAAGCAATAGATTACATGAAAGAAGATCTACAAATCTCTCAACACTCGGGGGATAAATCGGAAGAAGCTCGTTGCCATGCCAACCTGGGAGCCGCGTTCTTCCACCAGAAGAGATACAAGGAGGCGATCACCCACTTTCGCCAGAATTTCTCCATAGCGACCGCGCTGCACCGAACAGAAGAAGCGATGACATCATCGTGTAACCTAGGACACGTGTACACAGCCATGGGGGATTACGTAAACGCGGTTGCGTCACATAAACATTGCGTGCAATTGGCCTCGAAAACTGGCGACAAGCTGCTGGAGGGGCGTGAGATCGGCAGCCTTGGGACAGTCTACCTTATTCTGAAGGAGGTTGACAACGCATTGACCTGCCACAAGAAACAACTGGACATCGCCCTCTCCCTGGGCAATCAGCTGGAGATAGCGAAATCTCACTGCAACCTCGCGTCATGCTACCAATTCCGACGGGATTATGACCAATCCATTACTCACAGTCAGGAGGTTCTAGAAATATCACATAAACTCAATGACGTAGCTATGGAGGGCCGCGCATACGCTGGTCTGGGGCACGCCGCGCGACACAAAGGCGAATTGGATAAGGCTAAAGATTTTTACCAACAGCAACTCAACGTCGCTCTCAAGCTCAAAGATAAGGCGGTCGAGGGAACAGCGAGCGCAAATCTAGGCGTCGTGCATCAACTGCAGGGCGATTTCGAATCGGCGTTGAAGTTCCATCAAACCCATTTAAACATCGCGATGGATTCCGGAGACAGAGGGGGTCAGGGAAGGGCCTTCGGAAATCTTGGTATCGCCTTCAGTTCCATTGGCCAACACGAACAAGCCATGAAGCACCACAAGATGGAATTACAGATATCCAGAGAGACTGGGGATCGCGCGAGCGAGGGCGTAACCCACGGCAACCTGGCGGTTGCCTACCAATCATTGGGGATGCTGGACCTGGCTGGACAACATTACACACGCCACCTAGAGATAGCACGCGAAATAAAAGATAAAGTGAGTGAAAGCAAAGCTTTACTGAACCTGGCGCATTTCTACTCCTCAATGAAAGAATATGAAGAAGCCTTTCCTTATTTTCAAAACTATTTGGAATTAGCTGAAGTTGTAGGGGATAAACAAGGGATACAAAAGGCTTTCCATAACATGGCATTCGTTTATTTTTCTGTGAATAATTTCGAAAAAGCTATTCAGTTTTACACTAAGGAATTATCGATGGCAGCGGAAGGTAGAAATTTCCCAGCTGTTGGTAACTCCTATTGTAGCCTCGGTCTCACCTATAAAAAGATGGAGGATTTCGATAAAGCTATGCAATGTCAAAAAAGTTACCTGGCCCTGGTCCAGAAGATGGGACACCGATCCGCAAAGTTCCGCGCTCTGGGGAACCTCGGGGACTTACACGTCTGTAAGCGAGAGTACTCGAGTGCGAGTCGTTACTACAACGAACAACTACACCTCGCCAAGGAAACCAACAATCGGCGTCTCGAGGCAATAAGTCTGTCCAACCTAGGAGTAGTCCATCAACACACGGCCAAACACGAGAAAGCCAATCATTTACATTCTCAGGAACTCGTTATACATAGAGAATTGCACGACCTGACCGGGGAATGTCGTTGCCATGGAAACTTGGGTAAATCGTATCTCGCAATGAAAGATTACGCACAAGCGTTGAAGTCATTTACGCAGATGTTGGAATGTTCGGACGAATTGCAAGATGCGGCATTGCAGGGTGAGGCTTGTGGATTCGTAGCCCTTGCAGAAGTGAAACTAACTCACTACGACAACGCCATCACATACTTGGAGCGGCAACTCTCATATTTGGACTCCACAGATGACCGCAAGGCGGATTTGACGCGGTCTAAGGCCTACTGCACGGCTGGGTGCTGTTACCGGGCGCTGGGCGATCTCGACGAGTCTTTGAAGATGTACGAGCGAGCGTTGGAGTTGGCTCAGACGTGCGATAACGAGACACAACAGATCGAGGCCTACCGGGGCATTCGCTCCACCGAGAAACAGCTGAGCGACAATCGGTGCTCGGCCGAGAGCGAGTCCGATATGGACAGCTACACCGTCAGTCTCAACAAAATCAGCATGCGGAGTCGGGCGTCGCCACAGCCGACGAATGGGGCACGAGAGTCGCCGCACTCGGTGAGCAGCAAACAGAGCAGCGCCACTGAGAGTGTGCGCCACCAGGGTGGCAATGTGGCGAGTGGCGGACATCAAATGATCGACGCGACGTCGTCCCCAGCGGTGTCTCTATCGCCTGGGGTCTCTGAGGGCATCGTTACGGTGAACTCGGAGCCGTGGTATGCGGACGCCGAGAGCCCGTACCACACGCTGAGGCAGGCGCCACACGCCGCTGGTGGCGCGATGCAACCACAGCCGCCCTCCCTCGATCTGACGCAGCAGTTTAAGTTACGCAGCGCGAGCGTCAGTCCGCCGAGCGACTCCCACTCAGAGACGAACACTTCCGGACCTCGACAAACCTCGGCGCAACTAAAACCCGTACCGGAGCACTCTGGCGCCGGAATCTATGCAACACCGGCGCCGCGAACAACAAAACGCCGCACAAAAGCGGCGCTAAAAATCAACTACAACGGAAACTCATCGCAGACAAGGAACGAGACCGTCCGAACTGACATAAGAAACTCGTCATCCGACTCCTACGAGATGGTGAACATTGGTTACGTACCGGACGATTCCAACCAATCACATCCGACCTCGGTAACGGACAACCGTTCCGACCAGTCTACCACCGATGGCAGTTACCCATCCGGACGGGATTACGGTGTGTCTGGGAGCCTCGCCTCTTCCAAGGCCTCCGTGCAGACAGTAATCAGGGTCGACACAGCCAAAGGGCAACAACTCCCTCTCTCGCAGAACTCTGCGTTCAAGCCGATACCAAATAGGCAGGACGCCGCCGTTCTCTCAGGTAAACAATTCATCTTCACATCGAATTGTTAGCGGAAACTTCCGTGTAAAAGTTAATCCTTCAGAGCTGTGGATAGAATATTTTGTGCTATGTTGTTTATGACGATTTTAACATCCAAATCTGTTAATTTAGATCTTCTTTTAAAATATGAACGCTAAATTCGATTCTTAATAGTGTGTTGTAATTACACATACAGCGTTAGTGCAACATTTCCTCAATTATTTAGTGGTTCTGCGCCCTAAAAGCATCACCATCGTTTATTTACCACGTCTCAATTATAAACAAGATTCGTATCAATACAAACGCAATGATATCAGAAAAATATTTTGTCACAATTAATTTAGTTTGTGACATAAAATAAAAAAACTAACTCCCTATTCCTCCCTCGCCGTATGCTTTCAGTACTATAATAGACAAAAAACGGTGTTTGATGTAATTAATGTTTTACATGTTGTAAAAGTATACACTTAATGAATTCATATTGATTCACTTATTGTGGCTTTATGATTAAGAATATTAATACAATTTGTATTTGTTTTGTATTGTATGACGACATATTAAACGCGAAACTGAACTTCCCGCTTCATTTTAGTTCACTTATTATCCAAATGCTGCGTCCGAATCCAGATTTATTCGTGTTTAAACGGGATTTCCAGGAATGTGATCGGGATTCCCATTGTCGGGATCTAGTGAGAACTAAGAATAAGGCTCCTCGATTGTTTGCTGATTTTAATTCGATATAAGCAATCAATTTATGTTCTGGTGTAACTGGGATTACATGTTTCGACGGGATCCCGGTTTTTTGGGATCGGGATCCCGTTTAAACACTAATCCAAACACAGTTTCAATCTTGAAATCATGAGAGTATTTTTCATGCACTTATTACTAATTTCCGTCCCGTCCCGTCCCGCCCCGTCCCGTCCCGCCCCGTCCCGTCCCGTCCCGTCCCGTCCCGTCCCGTCCCGTCCCGTCCCGTCCCGTCCCGTCCCGTCCCGTCCCGTCCCGTCCCGTCCCGTCCCGTCCCGTCCCGTCCCGTCCCGTCCCGTCCCGTCCCGTCCCGTCCCGTCCCGTCCCGTCCCGTCCCGTCCCGTCCCGTCCGTCCGTCCCGTCCCGTCCCGTCCCGTCCCGTCCCGTCCCGTCCCGTCCCGTCCCGTCCCGTCCCGTCCCGTCCCGTCCCGTCCCGTCCCGTCCCGTCCCGTCCCGTCCCGTCCCGTCCCGTCCCGTCCCGTCCCGTCCCGTCCCGTCCCGTCAGATTTCCAGGACTATTGGAATCCAGATAGAACTCGGCACAGTTCTTACTGAAGAGAAGAACAATATTGTTAGTTTGTATGCTGTTGTTTTTGTTATTGTTGTTACGGCTGGGGTCACACGGCTTTGTTTAAAAATTAAACAATATCAATTTGATCAGCACCGGTACCTCTAGAGGAAGGTTGTAAGCTATTAAAAGATTCATATTTTTGTTTAATTTCCCGAAATTTAGCAAAATGTGGCAAAATTGTAATCTGACAATCAAAACACTAAGGTAGAGGTTGCTAGTATGATTATCTTAGAGATCCCGATTATAAAATAATTAGAATTTCGATTTGTTTGGGCACAAGATAGAACATACCGGATAAAAGAGAGATTAATTAATTAATTAATCATAAAACTAAAGGCATCTCTGTTTCGGTTTAGAATAACTTGTTTATTGACGTTATTGTTTATAAATAAGGAAAGCACCACAGGCACTTTAAATCTATAAGGCCAAAAAGTAAACAATTGCTAGCTAGTATTGGAACGTTTCAATCGTTCTAGATGTGAGTGCGCTCTATGGGAGATACATAGAGCCGGGAAGATAGTCTGTAATCCCATCTCTCCGATGAGGGAGAGTCCAGACAGACCGTAGAAGGTGTGCAGGGGGTCTGGAACGGCGTCGAACTCCTTGCCGAAACCGCCGACGGTCGGGTCCTGCGTAGACAGAATGAAACATCGGTTAGCCACTGGGTCGGAGAGTTGGAGAGATTCGAGGAGACCCAAGGACGCCCCGACCCAGAACGAGTAGCACGTGTCCACCAATTTGTTCGGTCGCCCCTGGAAACCGGACAACTGGCGAGCCAGCAACCAACGCTGCAGACGGTCGCGTTGTCGCTCGCGTAGGCAAGACAACCGGTCTAGTAGCGCGAGCGACGCCACCGCGCAGAAAGTGGAACCAGCGTGGGATTCGCAGGTCCCTGATTGGCTGAACGCGCCTTCGTACGTAAGACTAGAGAGGATGAAGTCGGTTAGAGCGTCTTTGTTGAGGGACCACTCACCGAGGCTGTAGGAAACAGCGCATGCGCAGAACACGAATCGCATATCGCCGGATTCTGCTCCGTCCCCCATTGGCTGGATGCAACCATTATCGAGCTGCAGTGCTGCAATACCCCGACTGATGGCGCTACGATTTACTCGCGATAGGTCGTCGCCCAATGTAAGTAGGATCATAATGGCGCTGTAGGTGCTAGCTATATGGGACCAGTCGTACTGCTGGGTTACCGGGCCCCCGCCTGGTGGATGGTCAGTGGAGGGGAGGGGATAGCCAAGACAATGGGAGCCACGGAACCCGCCCCTAGATAGAAATAAAACAGAACAAATAGAAATACAAAGTTATTCAATGTTACCAATAGAAACACTAAGCCTAGTTCTTATTATTGTAATACACCAGGCCCTGGAATATGGTGTCATTATTCATCTCCATTCTCTTTAGTGGATGAGCGAGATTTTTTTTGCTTTAATTATTTATCTACAAGTGTTTAAAAATGGTCTCTCCGTCGATATTGCACCAGTTACACCGCAGTTATTGCCATTTTGATTGTGATAGATTTAATTAAGTAAAATTCTCGACCACCCCACCCCCCCCCCCCCCCCCCCAAAAAAAAAAATGTAAGATCCGGAATAAATTCCTGCATCCGCACCTGACTGAACTAGGACCTGGGGGTGCGGGGGCATATGAAGTTAAAAATGTGGTTAATTCAGACTACTACTACTAAGGTTGTTAAGGTCATCAGAGACTCACTGAGCCAGTCAGACCCCAAAGTAATCATCATTATTAACCCAATAAGAAATGTAGTCTACTATATAGTAGACTAGGCCTACTATAGACTACTATATCATATAAGCATCCACTATACAGCTATATTATAGTCTACCAACTACTGACCTAGACCTACCTAAAATACGTGAAGATTCTATTTATAGCTCGATTTTGTTTATTTGCCCAAGAGATCATCACTGCATCACTGCGGCATTGTAGGTACTGGTACCGGTGCTTAGATCGTGGCTTTTCCATTTAACATTATTCCATATTGTATAAAACATGTTTGTAAATTCAATACTTTAAGCCTTTAAAGGGGCCTTCTTTCTCATGGTAGTCTATGTAATGTAATTTATTATTTGTTGTACAGTGTACACGTTAAGTTAGGACTGGCGCACGCGCATGTGTCATGTGTCCTGTAAAGTCTATATGGTGTAGTCGTGTAGTCCTGTGAGTTAGAGTACATTACATACTGTAGATAGCTGAATTTGACTTTGCATAATGAAAACGGCAAACTATAATTGTTGTAGCTTCCCGGGTTGTATTAACAGATTAATACTTACTCAACAAAATATAGGGGCCTAACCTAAATATACATTGTAACACACTGTAAGCGAAACCATGGGAGCAGTAATGAGACGATTAAAAACGTAGTGGAATGTAATTTATGAGATACGAAGTACCTACTCAATAACCTCTGCGTTATCGAGTCACAAACAAAAAAAATAATAGAACCGACAACTACGGTGGCTGATCTTTGCCAATTAGGCTACCCGGTAATTTATTTATTATATTTTTTTTTTTCAGAAGTTCTCCATGACGTCATAATTTATGGTCGACCATAATTTATGACGTCATGGCAACATGGTGAACTTCTGAAAAAAAAATAAAAAAATAAATTAATTGGCAAATATCAGCCACCGTAGACAACGACACTAAACCATTTCCCTTTAAAGCAACTGATTGTACATGTACAAGAGCGTACTCAAATTCATATAGCCTAAAATTTATAATATCTGATTACTTTGGAATAATGGTGACCTGAACTTTTTTAAGTTAGCAATATTCCATTCTCATTGACTATGTGTTAAACATGATTAACGTGATTGGTTGCTGCTTAGTAGCAGCCCTTAGCAGGTTTCTCCAACCACATCGCTTGTTTTATATATTTATGGAATAAATATATATATTTATATTTATATAAATATTTAATATGTAACTATATAAATATTTAATTTATATTTATAATAATGTAACGCGGAATAATGTAAACTGGAAAAGCCACGATCTAAGCACCCGTCATTGTAGGCCTATCTTTAACCAACCACCTGACCACAGGAGCTGAGGAGGTGGCAGGTGGGGTGTGCAGGTGTGTGAAAGTAATTTCCTGATTACCCCGCACGGGTACGGTAGGTAGACAGGCCAGATTTCAAAATATGGCAAACCTGCGCCGAGCCTGGACCTGTACTTCAAGCGCATATTTCTGCACCTGAGTCAAAAATTCTGCGCTTGAACAATGTTTTTCTGCGTCTGAGTCAAAAATTATGCACTTGAACAAAAAAAATTGCACCTGGCACCTGGGCCCGGCAGTCCGGGATTTAAATTCTGCGCCTGGCACCTGCTGACATGGATTCTGAGTAGGCCTAGCTATCCTATATTATTATAACATAAAACATGGCTCCAAACGCCACCATAAATATAAGCTAACTTATATATAACATAATTTATGTCATTTTTACATTTATTTATACAGCAACTAATTTAATTTGTGCAGTTTCTATCACTTATAATATATACACAATCATTTCGTAATGTTACAATTTTGGAATAAAACTACATAGGGCCTACATACTTGTTGCAAAGTACTTTACAGTGTTTTCTGACCCTCGTGGCTTTATTTTCTCTCACTCACTAACGTTCGTTCGTGTAACAAAGCCACTCGGCTCGGATCATCACACTGTAAAGTGCTACTTTACACACAAGTATGTAAATAGTTATTATGTTATATGAAATATACTACTACACTACTACTACTAGGTCGAGCGAACTCGGACACGATGGATTCGATGGACTCGGATATGAAATATGAATTAGGCTAATTAAAACAGACTTGTATTTGTGTAGGTATTCCAGTACTGTAGTATTGTCTGTCTATGTGTTGTAGTACGTGTTGTAGTGTGTCCATCTGTCCATCTTCATTTAACATTACAAATACTGAAACAATGACTAATGAGCTACCGTAACAATTTATTAATAGATAAATGTAAAATTAGTAGGCCTAGAGCTGATTATTACCGTACTGCCGTATGCGTATCCTTTCATATCTTCAGCACTAAGCTGCTAAGTCTGCGCTTGCACATTGCACCTGCGCTTGTACCTGACTTGCGCCTGGCGCTTGACCCCAAAATTTATGCGCCTGACCAAAATTTTCTGCGCCTGATATATCCATCCATGAGATTGCACATACTTTGAAATCGGGTAGACAGGTGAGGTAGGCCTAGAGCAGAGCTGCAGAGCACAAACCTTATATCATTATTTCCTGTATTTCCACTGGGTACCGGTACCGGTAATATTTGGAGATCATAGACCCAATTTATTATTCGATCTTTTTCTTCAGCAGTGAATGCATCATCTAATTTCCCCAGAATATCAATTCCAACAACCACAAAATATGCTACAGTCAATTGGTTGGTATCCAAAGCGACCATATGAAAAGGCACAATTTTTAGAAAACGTTGGAGAAATGCAAGATGTTTCCTATGTTTAAAGTCACCATCGTAAATAATGGCATCACCGCCGTCCATTATTGCATAGCGCGTCCCACTACGACTGCAGCACTGAATTCCAAATTCTGGTATCTGGGCTGGGTATCCTTGTATCGATTCTGGTTATTACAGTATTACAGTCAGACAGTTCTGCATGCAGTAGGCCTACCGGTATTCCAGTATTCCTGTATTCTGGTATGCAGGTATGGTTATGTTTCCCCGGCTTTAGATCCTAGAGCCCCTTAGATCCGGAACGAACTTAGATATTGGGCGAACTTAGATCCTTCACATATCAGCATACGAACATAGATCCTTCCCATATTGCCATAAGGACTTAGATCCCCAACATACGAACTTAGATCCCACCTTGCATATATTGCTGTACCGTAGCTGTGTTAATTCAGTGTATGTGAAAGATGTCATTCCCATGCCAGCAGACCTTTACTGTAAATATATCACGCTTGAAGGGAAACGAACTTAGATCCTTACCACCATAAAACATTGCAACGAATTAGCTCGAAATTACTTTTATATGCTTACTATGTAACAGAGTACAATACTGTAATATCGATAGAACGCGGCCAGCGCAGAGTACACCGTGATCTAAGTTCGCTTCTCCTCTAGCGTGGACAAAGGAATTTGTATAAATTGGGTTCTAAATTCACCTAAGATCTAAGTTCGCTTTGCTTTGGATCTAAGTTTGCTTCGCGATTAGCATGATGATTACCAAAGGCTTTTAATAGCATAAACTGGGATCAGTTCTCCTAGTTAGGATCTAAGTTCACCTAGTTAGGATCTAAGTTCACCTAGTTAGGATCTAAGATCACCTAGGTAGGATCTAAGTTCATCTTGTGAGGATCTAAGTTCACCTAGTTAGGATCTAAGTTCACCTAGGTAGGATCTAAGTTCATCTAGTTAGGATCTAATTTCACCTAGTTAGGATCTAAGTTCACCTAGTTAGGATCTAAGTTCACCCAGATAGGATCTAAGTTCACCCAGGTAGGATCTAAGTTCATCTAGTTAGGATCTAAGTTCACCTAGTTAGGATCTAAGTTCACCTGGTTAAGATCTAAATTTTCCTAGTGAGGATCTAAGTTCACCTAGTGAGGATCTAAGTTCATCTAGTTAGGATCTAAGATCACCGAGTTAGGATCTAAGTTCACCTAGTTAGGATCTAAGTTCGCCCAGTTAGGATCTAAGTTCACCTAGGTAGGATCTAAGTTCATCTAGTTAGGATCTGATTTCACCTAGATAGGATCTAAGTTCACCCAGTTATAATCTAAGTTCACCCAGATAGGATCTACGTTCGCATATATAGGACCTAAGTTCGCAAAGATCTAAGTTCACCAAAGTCGGGCCTTGCAGGATCTAAGTTCGTTTTACCTTCCTGAATTCGGAAATTTATCTTGCAGAATGCAGTCAGCCTGTACAATGAGATAAAACGTACTGTAACGCGGTCGTGTTGTACCGAGTACGGTACCGGTACAGCAAAGCAAGAACTTAGATCCAAGCGGACTTATATCATAAATGGACGCGGGGACGGCGTTATTATATAATTGTGTTAAGGTGATAATGTACCTACAGTAGTACCGGTAAAAATGACTTTCAAAATAAAATAAAGGTACATCTTTCTCGAAACGCCTTTGGTGGTTTCATCTCAAACTTTTACACAACGTTTATAGGTACAGTAGTATATGGTAGTCTGGTACTACAATTTTTCACAGGGGGACAATTTTTCGTATAATATTGCACCTTTTGTGATCTTAAATGGCATTTTTTAGAAAAAATAAGTTATTTTTATAAAAAAAACATGTTAAAAAGATGTTTACATATTTTGATTGCCTAGATTCTAGTACCAAATACATCGGGGATAACAATAGATTACCACAAAAAATTTCAGCCAATTTCATCAAGCCGCTCTCAAGAAATGTGTACCTTTGTCTCCAATGAAATGTGTAGGGCCTACTATACGTTTGTCTCCAAAGAAATGTGTAGGGCCTACTATACCTTTGTGTAGGGCCTACTATACCTTTGTGTAGGGCCTACTATTCCTTTGTGTAGGGCCTACTATTCCTTTGTGTAGGGCCTTCTATACCTTTGTGTAGGGCCTACTATACCTTTGTGTAGGGCCTACTATACCTTTGTATAGGGCCTACTATACCTTTGTGTAGGGCTACTATACCTTTGTATAGGGCCTACTATATCTTTGTGTAGGGCCTACTATACCTTTGTGTAGGGCCTAATATATCTTTGTGTAGGGCCTACTATACCTTTGTATAGGGCCTACTATACCTTTGTATAGGGCCTACTATACCTTTGTGTAGGGCCTACTATACCCTTGTGTAGGGCCTACTATACCTTTGTGTAGGGCCTACTCTACCTTTGTATAGGGCCTACTATACCTTTGTGGAGGGCCTACTATACCTTTGTGTAGGGCCTACTCTACCTTTGTATAGGGCCTACCATACCTTTGTGTAGGGCCTACTATACCTTTGTGTAGGGCCTACTATACCTTTGTGTAGGGCCTACTATACCTTTGTGTAGGGCCTACTATACCTTTGTGTAGGGCCTACTATACCTTTGTGTAGGGCCTACTATACCTTTGTGTAGGGCCTACTATACCTTTGTGTAGGGCCTACTATACCTTTGTATAGGGCCTACTATACCTTTGTGTAGGGCCTACTATACCTTTGTGTAGGGCCTACTAAACCTTTGTGTAGGGCCTACTATACCTTTGTGTAGGGCCTACTATACCTTTGTGTAGGGCCTACTATACCTTTGTGTAGGGCCTAATATACCTTTGTGTAGGGCCTACTATACCTTTGTGTAGGGCCTACTATACTTTTGTGTAGGGCCTACTATACCTTTGTGTAGGGCCTACATTACCTTTGTGTAGGGCCTACTATACCTTTGTGTAGGGCCTACAATACCTTTACGTAGGGCCTACTATACCTTTGTGTCGGGCCTACTATACCTTTGTGTAGGGCCCACTATACCTTTGTGTAGGGCCTACTATACCTTTGTGTAGGGCCTACTATACCTTTGTGTAGGGCCTACTATACCTTTGTGTAGGGCCTACTATACCTTTGTGTAGGGCCTACTATACCTTTGTGTAGGGCCTACTATACCTTTGTGTAGGGCCTAATATACCTTTGTGTAGGGCCTACTATACCTTTGTGTAGGGCCTACTATACCTTTGTGTAGGGCCTACTATACCTTTGTGTAGGGCCTACATTACCTTTGTGTAGGGCCTACTATACCTTTGTGTAGGGCCTACTATACCTTTGTGTAGGGCCTACTATACCTTTGTGTCGGGCCTACTATACCTTTGTGTAGGGCCCACTATACCTTTGTGTAGGGCCTACTATACCTTTGTGTAGGGCCTACTATACCTTTGTGTAGGGCCTACTATACCTTTGTATAGGGCCTACTATACCTTTATAAAAAAGAGCCCTGGAATCTGGGGGAATTTGAAATTGGGTTGAGCAATAATGCAAATTTATTAATTATTCGTCGGCCCATTAATTGTTATAAATATACGTGTATTAGTTACTAGTAAGTAGTAATTTAGTAGTACAGTAGTTTTACTTCTATCGGCATGCTTAATTACAGCTGCATTATATACTGCATATTACATATATATTAAGAATGCTGTGCCGGCTTGTCGACAAAATTGTGCGGCCTCAGCTCCCTATCACCCATGACATTTGCTAGATCATCCGCATCTTCAAGGCCAGTGTCCTTTAAGAGGCGTCTCAAGAAAGTCATCGGCTCTCCACCATGCTTATGGGGACGCCAAAGAACAAGATTATGCACTGACTGGTCCCCACGGCGAAAGCAATGTCCTGCAAAGCGGAGGCGGTGGTTCCGCTCAAGTGTCAAGCTAGGGGAGACTAATTGAACACCTCCAATGTTGTATAGAGTCTGATTGGAGATGTGTTCATTGTACTTGATGGCTCAGCATTCTTGTAGAAGTAACATCCAGATATTAGGTATCCTCTGCAGTAAGAGCCCAGCATGGACTCCCCTAGAAGAGTACTGGCACTACTGCTGCCCTAAATAATCGAATCTTGAGATTAAGTTTTATTCGATGGGACTTACAAATCCTGGATAGACTATTCAATGCTGAGCTGACCATGCATACAATCAGACATTTCTTGGTGTCCAGGTTCACTGAAATAATTTTGGTCTTCTTGTATTTTACAAAAAGACCAACAGTAGAAGCAACCTGCTCCAATGAACAGAGGAGCCTTTGGGCTCCTTCTAGTGATTCTGACAATCCAATTCAGCAAAGAATTCAGCAAAGTCTTGATCAGTAAGGTACTTTGCTGGATTTCTTCTACTTCTTGTGCCAGTACGGGGTGTTTCCATCAGCCCCACTTTATTAAGATGGTCTAAGAACATACTCATCCATAATTAGAATAATAATGGTGCAAGTGTATCACCCGGAAGGGCTCCCCATAAGACTCGAATAGATCTGTGTCACCATCAGCAGTAGACACAAATGTGGTGGAACCATCTGATCTGATAGCTGTAATAATTTCCGCAGGAATTCCATATACTGCAAGTATGCCGAACATACGTGGTCGGGAGACTGACTCCAAAGCTTTAAAGAAGTCAACAAAGATAATAGCCAGCTTTGTTGATTTGTCTTCGATTATCCTTCGAGGCGCCGAAATTGTACGACTGTACGACCTTTACGGAGCCTATTTTGGTTCCCACGTAACAGTTTCTCATCACGATCCTTGATAATATTTAATATAATTCAATTGTATAGCTTTGCAGCAATTCTCAGCAAGCTCTGCATGTTGTTAGGTTGCCCTACTTTGGGGCTGGGGCCAACTTATTTGTTTTCATTTCTTCAGGGGACCTCTTTGTCCTATACATGTCAACGATAGTGGGATGAATGAGACCTCAGGGGGCACGCCATATACTCCACTGGCACGATTGGTCTTGATGCTCCTAGCTGCAGTCTAGATTTCAGGAAAGGAGATGTTACCAATGGGGATATCTGTGAGCACAGACTCAGATACATGATGTACCTCAAAGTTATCCGGCAATACCTTGTAATTGTTTAGAAGCTTCGCAAAGTGGACCTCCAACCATTGAGGCGTTCAGATAGAGATTCAGCCTTAACCTTGGTGGTTGGTTGGCTTTTCCTCCCAGTGAGCAGGTTTATTCATTGCCATGCCTGGGCTGATTGCCTGCTATGATTAGCTTTGTTAATGGCATCAACCTGTTTATTTATAAGATTGACAGATTATCAGAGTACTGCCTGTTAAGGGACCTAGATGAATCCTTAACAGCATTCCTGGTTGACCTAGCGTGCCCGAGCCAGCGGGACTATTTCTGCTGCGCCTTATAAAGGTCATTTCGGCATTTCCGAATTCTGTGGTCAGTCCAGGGGGCCATTTCTCCTGTTTCGAGGGTATACAGGAACTGTTTCTGCAGCTGCTAACTTAACTGCTTCTGTGAAGGCAGTATATCCCTCGCACTGCTCGCAGTGATCTGTTGCCTCAGAGGCGAGAACCTCGTACCTGTTGCTCAGCTTTAGTGTGAAGCTGGATCTAACACTTGGCTGTTGCAACAGAGAGCACCAGTCATGCCGCTACAAGGCAGATTTCGTAGCGCGCCGACTAAGTCTTTACCTTGGCCACACACAATAAGGCGATGATAACTGGAGAATGGTCGAAGTGTAAATGCACTTCAGTCTTGTAGTGCATTCATTCGATAGAATTATGGTCTATCTGGGACTTGTGAGAACTGGGACCATACTGTAGTATGAGTCCATAGCTTTCCAGTTCGCTTCTTGAATTGGGTGCCAACAAAAACAATGCATTGCCATCAATGCAAAACAATTCAACTTTTAGTAAGTTTGGGAATAAACCGATTAAACTACGTATTTTAAATCTGAGAGGCATAAAGTGAAACTGCAACTAAATCTACGTACCGGTGTAATACACGTCGTCTTACTAACTGACAATGCAGTAAAGGATGCTTACACAGTTGAAGTTCAAAACCGCTTGGAAGTACTTCAGTCAATGGATGAAGACCAGTCTACCGATTCAATATACAGTACCAGAATATAATAAAAGCTCACAAGGAATCAGCCAAGAGACATATCCCCCGAAACCCAAACGAAAACAGTATGTGCAATGGCAAAACTCTGAGGTTACTTGTAAGAGAGAAGATCTTAAGATAGCCTACAAAGTTAAAACCGAACAACCAACAACCGAAAACATTAACAATGTTGAGAAAGCTAAGGACGATCTTAAATTGGCCTACAACATCAGCCAGGAAAAGTACATACAGGACACGATTTAAGAAATTACAACTGCTCACATTCAGCAACAATCAAGACTTACCTGGCAAACTGTAAATGAGGTATCTGAATCTGGTCGGAAAAGCCACCACCAATTTGGACTAAAGGTCAACTAAAGCCTCTCCCTAAGAAAGGAGACCTCGGTATACCAACAAACTATCATGGGATCTGTCTGTCTGCTTGTGGTAGCTGCCAAAATATACAACAAAATGATTCTATGTAGAATTAGACCTCACATCTAGAGAAAGTGCTGCGTAAGAGCCAAAATGGATTTCGACCAAATACTGTAGATCAACAATAGCTCAGATATACTGTACTTGCGCTACGGAGACTGATTGAGGGAATTAAGTCAAAGAATCTCCCCACTTCCTGACTTTTATGGACTTCAAGAAAGCATTCGACTCAATCAATAGAGGTAAAATGGTGGAAATCCAAAGGGCTTATGGAATACCAGAGGTAATCCTGGCTGGCGTACTGCAAGGTGACACATTACTATTTGTAATTGTACTGCATTATGCAATGAGGACGGCCACAAAGGGTGAAGATCTGGGATTCATACTTCAGGAACGCAGAAGTAGTAGATATCCGGCAACTACAGTCACAGACATCGACTTTGCGGATGACATCGCCCTGCTCTCTAATACGCTAGCAGATGCACAGCTTCTACTGAATAAAGTGGAGAGGGCTGGCCAAGGAGGTTGGATTGCATATAAATGCTACCGAGACCGAATTCATGACTTTTAATGCTAATGGAAACTTGACAACAATTGATAATAATCACCTAAGGAAGGTTGACGACTTCCAGCAGTACCTTGGATCATGGATAGAGAGTAGCAAAAAGGACATAGAAGTTAGGAAAGCAAAGGCTTGGGTAGCTCTATCAGAAATGGATACCATCTGGAAATCAGATCTCTCCAGGCACCTGAAGACTAAGTTCTTTTGAGCCACAGTGGAAAGTGTACTTTTATACGGGGGTGACACAAGACTACTAAGGGCAGCCCTAAACATCAGCTGGAGACAACACATGACAAACGCCGAGTTCTATTATTATCATATATGATGATCTCTGACATAGACTCAAACTCTATTAATAAGGTTTCAACATTTGATGACACCCGTATCACTGCACCTTCATCTCCAAATAATAGCCTTCAAGTAGACATAGATGCGATATACTGTATATATGGACGAGTGATAATGCCATGGCTCTGCATGGGGATAAATTCGAGTATATGCGATATCTTCAATCAAATTCCAAGACAACATCATTTCCACTTGGAGAATACCATTATATAGAGGGCGGTCTCAGCTCTATGCAGTTTGGATTCTTCGTGTATTCGACACCCGTAATAGTCTGACAATGGCCACTTTGTTCCAAAGTTTAATAAGGTCACGTCTTGAGTATTGCTGCTAGCTATGGAACCCGACAAATATGGCAGACATCCAAAAATTAGAGGATATTCAGAGAGCATTCACTCGAAAAATCAAAGGACTACGTAATGAAAATTACTGGGATCGACTAAAAAAGCTTAAGATATACTCATTGCAAAGACGTCGAGAACGATATGTAATATAATATATATAATGGAAGATTTTAGAACAAATACTGCCGAATACTTGCGCATAGCCAATAACAGCTGTGTATAGTATGCGGAGAGGACGGACCTGTAAGATTCTACCTTTCCCAAGAAATATCAGCGCTAAAGTAAAATCATTAGTAGAGATGAGCTTCACGGTGTTTGGACCGAAACTGCTCAATGCTCTTCCGAATAGCATCCGAGATCTATCCGGATGCTCCTTGGAAATATTCAAATCGTGTCTGGACAGGTTTTAGTCGAGAATCCCGGACGAACCTGGCTGTCAGGGATACACTGCCATTCGGTCTGGGCAGTCAAACTCTCTCATTGACATTGTCCCAGCATGTCATCATCATAAATAAATTTAAAACAAATTACATTTTTCCGCTTATATTTTTAGTTTTCTTTCTTTTTTTATCATTCTTAATTTGTGTATTTAATGATCCATATTAATTGATATTCTTTGATATTTTCTTTAATGTTAATTGATATTTTTTGATATTTTTAAATCGTTTACATTGATTATCGTTAGGTATATTTATGATTTTAGTCTGGTGCGCTCTTTGAGTTCTCCGCGGTGTTTAATTTCACAACCAAAAATAAATTTATTACAATTACAATTACAATAAAATTCTATACAACAACTTGGAATTTTCATTCAGCTACGTCTGGCAGAAACGTCTGAATTTTATGGAATTTCGAATACATTACGAATGGCACTTCGGGCCAATTCCACAAAATTTCTTAGTTTAGAGCCCCGTGACTTAGGGTTTAGGGTTACATGACAGTTTTAATTAGGGAAAAACCCTTGTCCCCAAAAAAATTACTCGTTATATCATAAACTATTATTATTCTATGTTTTAGAGGCGGTATGCGGATGTAGGCCTACTGTATTCACCTGAAGCAAAATATAAACTGCAAACTACCGAGGCCGAGGTTGTTATAC